>VZUI01039478.1:0-16788 GCA_013401135.1 Cettia cetti
GGGGGAAGGATGTTAATTTCACAAGAAGATTGGTTACAGGACATTTCCAGGATGAGAGGATCCAAATTGTAAAAAAGAGAAAAAAAGAAAGAAATTTATGAGAGCATTGCTTATCCTTGAGAAAACATATTAAACTTCATATTTAAATTCTGAGATGCTGCATACTCATGTTTGCTTAAGATTTTTCGTCCTGCTTTGGATATCTAGTGAAATAGCTGATACTGTCAGGAATGTTGTCAAAAAAGGTCTATATATACCAACTGCACCTGCTTCTCCAATTTCTTATCTGTCAAATACCAAACTATCCTTTGAGCTCCTATTCTCCTTAAAGTAATGAGACAACAGTCACTGTCTTTGGAAGCAGCAAGAAACCCCACAATTTCAGTACTATTGAATTTTACTATGGCACCTAGTTAACTATTATTTATCACAAGAGGTTGTGGGGATTTTTCCCCTCAACAGCAAAAGAATTTGCGTCCTCTTATTCAGAAAAAAAAAAAAAAAAAAGTAGAAGTAAATAAATAGCAGCACGAACAAATCTATCTGTGAAAAATACTGAAAAAAAACCCCCCAAAACACGCCAGCAAACAAAAACAAAAAGCATATAAAATACCGACATATATTTCCCAGGAAAATTTACTATAAATACTTTTATAATTAAAGATCCACTACTTTTCCCTGAATGAGTAGTGAGTCCCTCTACCATTTTTTAATAGTTCTTCAGAAGTCCAGTCAAGGGTCTAGACTGAACTCTGTCAAATTCAACAACACACATATTACTTTCTTCTGTATATCAAACACTCCATCTAATTAAGGAAATCTTTTTCTTCTTATTCAAATGATATAATTTCAGGAAGCAAAAATCAGTTCATAAACATGCTTAATTTCCCACATCTTGAGATTAATTATGAATGTGTCTAATTCTTCTTTGAGAAACCCACCTCAGAAATCTGATACTTCCAGCTTCAAAGCAAATCAGTATTTCTCTGAAAATATTTTAAATAAACTGTTACCTTGCTGTTATTTATATTTATACCGCTCAACATCAAATGCAGACAGAATTGCACAGATTCAATTAGCGTGTTCTTAAATCATGTGCTTCCGCAATTTCACATGGATACATTTTTAAATCATATGTCAAATTCTCATCTACATTGTTTAAGAACAAAAGTCACATTTTCAAATCTTGTGGCACCAGAACATTATGTTCCAGTTGTGCTTCTCAAAGATAAAAGTATGAGGAAAAAAGGATGCTCTGGCCACACAATTGTAGGGACAATGCTTAGCCAGCTGCACTACTTCAAAAAACAAAGAGTTTCTAAATTAAGGACATTCTGCATCTCCTTACACAAATCTCTTCCTCCAAAGCCTGCCCTCCAGATGAAACTGGGTAATGTGAATATTTCTTTGTGCCTAAACCACTTATAAAATGTCAGGAATAGAATTTAGCTGCTAAAACCGTAAGAATGTCTATTTCTATTTCAGAACTTTATCTTTACTATAGTAACATAAACTACTGAAACAATTCAGTATTAGTACAACCCCATGCATGTGCCACTTTTACATCTCTTACAGACAACAATTACAGGCTAAAAAACACTCCGCTGACATAATAAGCAAGTGACAGTAAAATGCTTTGAAAATTCAATAGTTTCACTATTTAAAATCTCCCATTCTCATTTCTCATGATACTCCCAACAACAACAAGGTTTTAACTTCTCCTCTTTGTTTAGTCTTTAAATGTAATTTTTCTTCTAATGAATGGAACAGGAGTAGAGGAGATGACATATGGTTGGGTTTTCCAACATTCATTTCAGGTACAGAACACATCCTTCCCTCACAGCCACCAATGAATGTGTGGAGGGGAATCATCTCTATCAAAGACCAGTGTTTGTCTCTGAATGGATTAAATAGTTTAATTAATTGTCTCCAATGACCCAGACCATGAACAACAAGTAATATCCCTTACTTTCCAGCAGATGCACTAAAACACACCATTTTATAAATTATATTGGGAAAAAAAGTATCTTGTTAAATTTTTCAAGTAGTTCCATGGCTACAATATTGCCTAAGGCCTTCCAGTCTGTATCTGTTGTATAAACAGAAATATTTCATTTCACTAGAAAATTGTACAAATGGTCCAATGTCAATGTCCAATCTTGTACTACACTACAAAGCTATAACCTTTAAACATGTATGTTGTCTTGTATTTTCATACTGTTGGCCTTTATCTTCACCTGCGGGTAGCCATAAAGTTTAAAAATTAAAGAGGTAATTATGGGAGCAGCCACTATTTAAATATTTGTTTCAATATTCACAAAGCACCTGGACAAACTAATATAACTAATATAATAAATTAAACTAATATAATAAATTAGAAAGCAGTTTTGTAGGGTTACTAGGGAAGAAATAAAAGCTAGATGAGACATGTCAAAGATATGATGACAGAACCCAGGAGAGAGTTCCAGAAAGCAGCCCTTTTAGATTCCAGAAGCAGCACTTGACATTCCACTAAGGTTCATTGTGAAGAAAATGCCTGTCCAGGTAAAAATAATGATGTGAGCTTTTCCCATCAGCAGAAAACACAAACTTCTACTTTACACTGATAGGCATTCCACAGTGCAGTAACTTGTCTCCTTCACTTCTCAAATAAACCCAGGCAGCAGTTCCACAATAGCCTTCAGGTGATCACACTGAACTGAAGCTCAGTTGTAACTTTTCCCAAGTCCATCTTCATTGGACTCTTTTAAAAATCTTTTTTATAAATATTATATATTTAAGATTAATTTAAAATTAAACTCTCACACTGTAAAAGTGTACTATATTTTTTTTAGCTGTAGATACACAGTTTTGATTTCAGAGAACTGTTAAGTCACCAATTCTTTCTTCTTCAGGGTAAAAAACATTCTGCACATCAATTCAGAAATACAGTAGCTTGCACGAACAGGCTGTATTAAACTAGTAGTAATCCATGATTAATTCCTAATATTTTCAAACAATACACTTCAACATAAATATTGATTTGATTTTGCTACAACCCATACCTAAAAATAATGAGACTATTACCCTCTAGCATGAATTTTCATTGAAGCAGTTAACCCTCAGCAAATATTCTCAGAAAGTAAAATTTAAATGAACAGCCAAATGTTCCATTGTGGAAATGATCCGCCATAAATTATATCCTGTCAATTCAAATAGTGACTTTGGTAAGTGGTATACTAAAATAAATGCACCTTGTTTCTAAACTGACCAAAATTAACTAAGAGGTTCTATGCATCGCTGCTTATTTCTCAAATGGGTAGGCATATTGATAAACCCAGATGTGCACAATGTGTGCTGTTATACCTTGACAAGACTACAAATATACTCTCAGAAATAACCTAACCCAATGACATTGGCCAGCTGGTCCCTTATAAAATGGAATGGTAAAGTCTAAAAAAAAAAAAAAAAACCCAAAGAAATAAATGAAGTCAAACAACAGTGTTGAGTAAGTCCTCCCACTATATTGAAGTAAAATGTAATTTATATTATTTGTATTAGGTTTCGGTCCTCATTGGTTTGTATCTGTGTTCACATATAGCCAAGTAAAATCAACAGGGCAATTTCCAACTGCAGAGGTTGAAGCAGAGGGCTCTGGGTTTGGGGATTTCTAGCCTTGATGGAACTAGAAGGATGACTTGAAGTTTTTTTCATTTTTAATGCTGAAGAGGCCAGGAAACATGCAAAATGCCATTTTTTAGAAGACAATCACTAAAAGACTGTCAATATGGCAGCTGCACATAGGAGACAGTGCTAAAAGCAGCAAGGAAACATTTTCCAGCTATTGATAAAAGGCAGCAACTAACATTAAAAGAAAATGAAAAATGGTATTTTTAGGAAAAAAAATAATCAAAATACTCTTCTTGCAAAACCCAACAATACAGTGACAATTAAGTCACCTCAGCTTTTTGCTGTAGAAGACTTGATTAAGAAGTGCCATCTCTTTTCTTTTCCTCCATTCCCTCCCCCATCTAAATAATTACTCTATAGCTCAAAACTGATTCACCCTAAAATATCTCCTAACCAAAGTAAATAATCAAAGAAATCTTTTTTCAGTTTAACCGAAACAAGTTACAAAGTTTCACTGGGAATCTCTGAAGTTTTAAATGGGATTTTAGCTTCCCGTTTGTAGGTATGCACATTCTAAAAAGAAAACTAATCAAAATTACATAGTAGACACTTTTTACTGCAATATACTCCACAGAAAACCTTTGCATTTTATTATTTGACAGTGCTCTAAAGCAATTACGTTTAAATAAAGTGAAAACCTAAGAAGTTCAATTAAAACCACATATCTGTCTCCATTTGATACATAACTGTTAATAGGATTGCAGGATTTCTATGCCAATAAAGAAAAATATGAAGAGAATATAAAATCATTATTAGTCTACTGAATATATCACAAATCTCATTGCATAGCCAATTCAATCTTGTCTTTGCTTTACAATTCTGGTCACTCTCTACATTTGTAACAGTGGGCTTATTTTCCAAGTTGGCTTCCGTTCTTCCAAGCACAATTTTACTTTCAGATAAAACAGGTCTATAGTTTTAACACCTAGCATGAAATTAATAAATCTGCCATTTGTAGTTCAAAGTCATGGGGTCAGAGTAGTGAAAGAGGCAGGAGAGTGGACTGGCAGTCAGTTTTTCTTACTTGCTGTCTCTGCCTCTCTTCTGCAGTAGGAATTAGTCTGCTGTTTTACAGAGGAAATTGGGATTGACTCAGCGCTGATGCAACAAACCAATCAAAAATCTTCCGCTAATGCTGGAACAGTGCTTCTTAAAAAACGTTCTTTAAAATAAAAACATAGAAAATCATAGAAAACTCACAAGTACTCTGCCAGTTAATGTCTGGGCAGATATCATGACTCCTGCCCAATCCTTCACAGACGTCATCCATCCCACTTCTGCTGCCACATTCTCCTCTTTTTCATCTGTTGGTTTGCAGGCTCCATCTGCCTGTGTATCTCCACCACCATTGATCTTCTGAGCCTCCTGCAAGGTAAGTATTTGGGTTAGTTAACGTTTAGCAACTTGACAGTGAAATCCAAAGTAGGGCCAAGAATAGCTATATAAACCAGAAAAATCTGTCTTCCTGGATCCCTGCTAGGTGAAATTAAGAACCTACTTGGCCACGTCTCTTTAGAAATAAGAGAAATAGAAATGTTCTGTAAGGTACCAGACTAACTAGATAATACTGTCCTTGACATTACATCTTCAAAACATATACTTAAACACTAAATATACTGTATGTTCCTTTGTTACAAGTAACATAATTGACAACAGCTCTGTATGCAATTATAGAGTTACATATCAATGAATTTGTCAGACACACACTGAAGACCTTTTGATTATCAGTTCAAAATAATGCATACTAGGTGTGAACATAATTTACATACAATTTTAATTTCCTATCAGTAGAATTAATTATCTGAATGAACCTTCACTGAGAAGCATGATGTAACAAGACAGCAATTATCAAGTGTGAGGGGAACAAAATCCATCATAAAGAATCTGCAGGGAGCTGCCACACTATCAGTGAACCTGTGTTTCAATGAGAGTGTTTAATATATCACAGGCATTATTCTGTCAGTAAGTGGCTCTCACAGAATGAAGAGCTAGAAATTAGAGGAGCCTCAGCTGCATCAAGCTCACTGATGAGTCACATGCCCTGGAATTTGTATCAGTCTCTCATGGATGCTGCAGCAAGGATGTCTTGCTCTGTAACTGCCTACGATGTGCTACAGTCATGGGTGCTGCACAAGCATCAAGGATAACAGGAAAAGCCAACGTGGATTGTACAGTGTTTAAATCATATCACATGCAAAGTATCAGACTGCAATGACATGCCTTTGGTGACAGCATAATACTAATGACTTCCTGAACACTAGACAAGTTATGCTAAACAAAAATAGGAGAGGCAGCAAAACTCAGTGCTGAAGCAAGTCCTCAGCACTACATCTGCATTAGTGTTCCAAGCAGTCTGCACAGACAAACAGCTTGAAAGATCTTGTTTATAGACTACTTGTCTGTAGGTCACTAAGCAGAAAATCAATTGCCATTAATCCCCTTTGGTATATCTTTTATACAAGCAAAGATGCTTGATGTTAGTTATGAGGCTATTACTCCAGTAGAAATACAATCCTGTGATAGTCAAAACCGATAGCTGTGAGACTGCCTTGGGGACATAGCTGGGCATAAGGATACAGGCACTTCCTGAGAGTGGCACTGAACTAATAAACTAATAAATTTCATTGCATGTGTCTGCAAAGAACAGCAGAACAATGCTAAAAATGTAATATGGAGACGAACAGTTGTTTTTAGAGAAGCTCAACTTTGCAAATTAATTTGCTAATCAGATTTGTTTTTTTCTGTTAGTTTCCCTCCCAGAAAGCAAGCTCCATGTTCTTACTAGTGATTACAGCACAGTGTGATGTTACTATATTGACGATAACAAATTATTCAGAGTTACAACAGTAATTCACTACACTTCTCAAGCAAATAACGCAACAGAAGTTTAAAATTACTTTGTATTTGCATAACTGGACCTCATTCACTGACAAATTTGGACACAGTGAATCAGATGTTTTGCAATAGGCATTGAAAGACATATCCTGTGCTGCACACGCACAGAGCACAACCTACAGAAATGAGCTCATTGCCGAGGACAGCGACGTATGACACGGAATGAGGCACTTCCAGCAGAGCAACGCTTGGCTGGAGCCAACTGGTGACCCAAAGCATCACAAAGTCATAGAAATCAGTCCCAAAGAAATGCCTTCACCACCAGGAGGGCTTTGACTATAAACCAGGAAAGAGAAAACTAGGCTCTATACTCCAAACAATATTGGAGCTTAGGCAGCCTAGACATCTCCAAGGTCTCGCTGGTCCTAGCCACTGTCCCCAGGGTCTCCCTTGACTCTGACACCCAGGGCACCACTTCAGCCCCATCAGGGCTGCCACATCCCCGTCCTTCCCAGCCTTGGTGAGCACATAGCTAGTTCCCCCTGCCCGATGACCCCCAAGCTGCTGTGCCAGGCTGGCCCCAAGCAGGCTCGAGGCCAGGGTCTTGTCCCACCACCCCAGCCAAGGCACTGGGCAGGCCCCTGGCCCACGGTCCAGACAGCTACAGTCTGCTTAAAACACCACACATGACATTTCTTCCATCTTCCCAGTTTGTCTGCGTTTTGTAACTGCTAGAGCTTGTCTTTTAGACATACAAGCTTCACACACCAGATTTTGCTCCACGGTTCTCCTCTGCATTGCACAGTGAGCTTTCATACTCTGTGCAAGTTTATACTGAGTGAATTTATGCGGTTTTCATAGTAAAGGGAGGATAATTAGCTCTTCCTCTCAGATAAGAAACTGAAGTGGTGATTAGGTGCCTAACTCAGTCACTAGACTCCTAGCAGAGTCAGGATGAAACCAATCTTCTTTGATCTTTTCAATCAGCAACCCTTGTTTAAAAGTGCACAAATACACACCTTGGTAAAAATACCCACAACCACAGACCTTGCTATAGAAAGCCACAGAACTATACACCACTAAACAAAAAGCTGAATGAAAAAGTCAGTTTACTGTTAGTGAACTTGCAAGTACTAAGGTTAGAAAATTCTTTTATTGTGTACCTGTTCCTTACCCCCAATCTTCTTGTCAATAGATGTGATTGCTCATAAGATAAAAATAATTTAAAATTTCCTAGCACTCAAAGAAATAGTAGGCAATTTACTTAATTGAAGGAGAAAGGTAGCTTTTATGTTTTGAAAAGGTTTTCATAACTTACAGTTTTTGCTGTATTGACTTTTGGTTGCCAATAGATTAGAGCAGTAAAACATGACAAACCTATTCTGCATTTGATTCTCTAAAGGAATTAAAGTCTGTAATACATTTGAATGGCTATATTTCTGAATTTATACTACTCATTTCACCTCTATTAAAATCTCCCACCATATTATTTCTTAATTTAAATTTAAGTAAAACAAATCATCCCCTGCCAAGTATGATTTGGAACAGAATCTCATGATTAGCCTAGCTCTTGCCATTATTGTATCTATAATTAATATGCAGATTAGTTGTTGTTATGTAATATTTGCATTCAGTTGGGATATTTTATATTTTTCATCTGCATGGCTAGCTTTTCATCCTACTTAATTGGCAGTTAAGTATTAGGAAAAGTTTATCCCCAAGTGATTATGCAATTGTGCAGAGATCACTAAAGGTTTAAAGGCTGCTTTTTTCCAATTACTAAACACAAAATTCAATCCTGTTATTAAATATATAGTCTTGTTTCATTGTTATTTCCTCATCTCAAAGCACTGAGTAACCAATACCAACACCTGAAAAAGGTGCTTAAAATAACGTGACAGTGACAATAGTTGCTTAATTATTTAGAAGTTCAAAATTACAAGTAAAGGAACTTTACCCACTGTGCTAACCAGCTTTCATTATTCTAATTACTCGATGACAGGACCATGCCGGTAGATTAAGTGAGAAGCAGTATATTGTGAAATACATATTTCCTGAACTTAATGACTAAATGGAAAAGAGCATGACAAGACAATGTGTACAGGAATTAGTACTCAGTGTTCTACCAATGGCTTGACACAGACCTGGACCAGAAACTTCAACAGTTTGTCTCCTATATTCAGCAATAAATACTGATTTAGATTACATAAATTCTGGGATTCTTGAATACAGTCACCTTAAGAAAGAACAACTCAAAAGGAAAATTTAGCTCAACAACTGTTAACAGTTCTCAAAATATAGTCCATTTCACCTCTAAAATATCTATACAAACATAGAACCACTGCACAGACACCTCACTCAACAACTCAGGACAACAAAAAAAAAATCCAAAAATTAATATGAAAATTTGAAATGTCACCTAAGTCTAATCTGTCTTTTTAAAAGCCCTAAAAACACAGGGCACCATGAAGACAACCTGGAAAGTACTCTCTGGTGTACAGTACTGAAAAAACTTGGTATCATGTTAAAATATGTTGAAAAACATATGAAAAAGGCAGTTAATGTGAGGGAAAAGACCTGGGTTGAAGTGTGGTGAAACAAAGAAAAGGATTTGACAAGCCCATTTATATAATATGGTATACCTATATCTATACCTGAATATCAATGAAACTCATGAAGTATCACCTATAATGAGCATTGAGTTATGCCCAGATCACTCAAGAGAAAACAGTATGCTCAATATAAGCAGATGTTTAAAAACAGTAACATCAATGAGGCAAACAGTATTGGCCTTTGAACTCCACCCTAGATAACATGAGATTAGAACGGGCCAGTTAGAATGGCAGCTGCTCATAGTTTAAAGCATGCAGCAGTAATACAATAAGAAAATATAGTTTGGTGCAATTCGGGAAATGCTGCTTTAGATAATGCCAGCAAATAGCAATTTTATCTCTATTAACTGTCCTTCAATTAACAGCATCGCATTCCTAGAGCCTGGCATTTAATGAAATGTTTTATATCACATTAACAACACCATGATAATGGCCATTCTTACAAATTAGGAATCTATATTTATGTTCCTTGCCTTTTCATTGACCTGTTTCCCCAAAGCCACCAAGAGGTGGCATGTGAAGAGGAGTAATTTTGCATATGAGACTATTTCTCCTTTCTCCTGGGCAAATGTCTAAAACATTGTGTTTAAAATTATTAGACTTCTATCAATAATTTAATTCCATGTCCTTCAATACACTCACTTCGATATCTCCAAATAGGGGTCTTAAATTTATATAAAACCATAATATTGTGCTGCATTCTCTGAAGCTGGGCAAGGTACAATGAATGTTAAGACTTCAGGTACCTACTGAATACATCGTCATGGCAGAAGCCTTCTGTCAGATAGGGCTCCCATCCATAGCCTCCATCTTAATAGTTACTAAGTACCAGTTCATCCAGTGCTAAAACAAAGCAAAACAAAAAAACCCTGCAGCTGTTCACCTGTTCTAGTGCAGTTCAGGAAACACAAGTTTTCACTGGAATATTAACAGACAAACAGCAATGTGAGAAATGAACAGCTTTATGGAGACTTCCAAACCTCTTAGAATAGACTTGTAGGCAAGAGAAAGCAAAGCCTAAACTAACTAAATGAGAGGTAATAGGTACTTTTAAACTGGTCTATCCACAGCATTTCTTTGCATATTAGGTTACACTGACGTCAATTGTCATACTGTAGCTATGGTTCAAGTTGTTTAAAAGGATTAATTATTGATATTGATGAAAAACATCATTCCTTTCACTGAATAAAAGAACCAGAGTGATCTGTGGAAAAACATGGCTGATGAGATAACCCAGCATTTTGCTCTCATAAAATACTTACAAGCCAAATTTGCAAAATTGGAAGATTAAGAAAAATAAGTCAAAAATAGAACACATAGATTTTCTTATTAGTTTAAGACTGAGATGTATACTCTGTTTTCTGTATTCCCAAAGGACTTCTGCGAAGCATCTTGCCAGTCCCTACTTACAACCAGAACCTTACTTCCTGTGCTGACCACAAGAAAACCCTTTTTTTCTCTTCTTGCAGTGACCAGCTTCTCTGTTGCATTTGTGCACATCTTCAGTGAGCCTCACAGACTTTATGTTCTGTGCCCTTCATATTTCTGGTACAGGTTATGTGTATAAAATTCCCTTTTCACATAATTTCTTTGACTGACAAAAATTGCTGCAGTACAGGAATTAATTCTAAAACCTTGACCTGAGAGACAAGAGAATCTAGACTAGTAAAATACAGTGTTCCACCCATGATTCCACAAATAGTACAACAGTCTGTCAAATGAAGGGTTCCTGAGTATGGTTCTCACTTAAGAATATAAAGCAGCAGACACCTACGTTATCTGAAATCTGAAGAAAGTACAAAAAGATTCATTAAAGATTAAAAATTTCTATGCGTTAATGGAAGCGCTATAATGTAACACTTTCATTGATACGAAACAGTATTTCCAAATAACTGCAAAACTGCCTGGCAGATTTTCATACCAGCCTAAGAATTAAGAGGCATGCTGGAGTCCCTGTTGTGTCATCAAATTTTCAAAGTCCTAAGCCACATTGTCTAATCTCTTCATGTCTTCACCCTGCAGCTATAAAACAAGAGCAACAGTTTCTGTTGCAGAGAAATCTTATAAAGATAAATACATATAGGGTTTTAAGTGTCTCAGTATTACACAAAGGCAGACAATGCAGGCATAATCTAAGTGAAATCACAAATCAAGATACACTAGAAACCTACTGGTAAAGATTGTTAGACTAGTTACCTAAGACAAACATATTAAGATGTGTAAAAGAGAAGCAAGAACACCAGACAACATACTGAAATGAAAAAGGACAAAGTCATTGCAAAGTTACACACAAAAGGTGATTTTGAAAAATATTATTGGTTCAGTTTAGTAGGAGTTTATATCAATAGTTATGTAAGCTTTCACTATAACTTAAAAAGTTTGAGTGAATAATTTCATGTAAATTTATTAATAAAAGTAAGACTAAGTTTTCTTTTGTAGCTTCTGATTGTGTATCAGAGCATATTGTTAGAAATAAATAATCTCTGAACTTGTCATAAGACTACATAACAAGTGAACTTACTATCTACGATATATAAGTAAACAAAAGATAGGACAAGTCAGTGATGTACAGGTTAAAAGTATTCACTGAAAATATTTCACAAAATTTCAAACTAATACCTAGCCCATTTTCCTTTTTATTTATTTAAATAAAATTTAAATTTATTTTCCTTTCTTATAGTTAATAGAGCATTTCTTATTAATTTCCTCTACAAAGACCAAATTATTATCACATTAAATAGTCTCTGAAGGCCCTTTCAATTACAAAGTAGCACACAAGAGGGAAAACAAGCATTGCACTTTATTAATGGGGGCACTAAATTTAAATGAAATGACACATTTCATTATTCTTTGCTCCCTACACACCACAGAAATATGTACACTAAGCAAACCAGACAACTACCATGTAAGACATTAGGCTTTAACTGTATTTTCTGTGATTGAAGCCTTATATTGAGATCATTCTTCCAAAATACAATTTTGAAAGTCCTTTAAGTAGATTAGCCTTAAATATGATAGAAACTAAACTTGCAAAAATATATGAAGCAATTTTTGATGGGATTAAGTTATTCAAAATATGTAAAAGAATTCCTTAAGAGAAAAGCATGGAGAAGGACAGAAAGGTGCATGCATATTCTGTTATCCTCCTGCTTCCTGCTACCTAACAGAAGGGAAATCAAAGTAAGCACACAATTGAAAAAAGAATTGATACAGACGTTTCATGGTGTCATGAAATTTCATTTCATGAAATGAAACCTGCCAAATTACCTGTATCCTATCGAGTGAGAAATATCTGTCACAGATGACAAAACACTTCCAATATTTATCCAGAGGTATCAAAGTGCTTCACAAATGGGAGAAAACAGTCTCAAAAATGAGAAAAAAAGTAACAAACAGTGGGGAAATTACCTAACTTGTTTATCTTGATTGCAGGAAGTACTCTAGTTGATTGCTTGTAATTTTGTTGTTGTTGTTAACATTAAGTAATATGCAGTTCCAAGATTTTCAGTCATTACCTCTTAGCACCTTTTTTTTCTACCATTAAAGGCAGAAAAAGAAAAATAGGTAGAAAGATAGAAAAAAAACCCACATTTAATTTGTTCTAATTTTAAGAGAAGTGTAACTAGCAAATCTTTTCTAATCAATAGGCTCTAGATTACAAGACTAGTTTTTACAAAATAACTACATGATAAATCCAGCAGTAAGAAAACTAATGAAATAACTATTCACTGCCAGGAATAGTCAAGTCATTAAAATGTTCCAAAAGTAGAAAGTTTATTTCACTAAAACATACACTCAAGCACCATTTAAAAAATTACTATCAAACTGCTTTGTCAGTACAAACTTCACAGTAGCTTTTCAGTTGTTTTTCTCCATCCTGCTCAATCATAGAAGGAAGGTTTGTACCTATCAGCAAACAGACTGTTTTCATTCACTGCAGTAACTTCATGTGCTATCAGAGGTATCCAAGAAAGGAGACCTAGACTGAACTGCAGAAGCCCATTTTTCCCCTCATCTTTGAAATACAGATTCAAGGTGCAAGCAAGGCAGCTGTGACTAAAACTCATGCTCAAAATCTATTGCCCAAAAGTCACAAAGAATCCATGGATCAGGAAAGGCAGTGGCCAGCCTAAAGGACAAAGCAGAAGGTGCTATACTACTCCAAAACAGGAATTTTGCCCCTTACATAAAAGGAATTAACCACTCATTTCCTTAGCTGAAAGAACAGGTTTTCACCTCATAAATTTGCTGATAGGAATATGAGAACTTCATTTGACTCAAATCAAACATTTTCACATGAAAGGGATGGATTTAAGCACTTGCATTTTCTTTATATGTAAAGTAGCAGGTTTCAATTTTTTATGGGAATATTGACAATCTTCAATGCTGAGCCTCAAATAGAACTTATTTTCATATACATTTTTATAAATAGATTTATGATTTTTTCAAAAGTTTTAAAGACTACAGCATAAAAAGTGAAGGAAAAAGGCAGTGGGAAAAAATAACTGAGACTCACAAATATAACAGGTTGGTAATATCATCAAACACACGTATAACAGTAATTTGAAGAATGCCAGAGAAGCACGCTCATAACATCTGCCAAATTCGATAAAAGAGTAATCTCTAAGGCATTTTTGATTCAAGGGTAGTATATAACATTTATTCTCATTGTATTAAAATAAAAAAGGAAAGCACTATGAATTAAAGGCTGCTCTCTGCAGGATATAAAGCCATATCTAAGCCTATCCTGATGCAGGAAAACAAGTTCCGTTATGCAGCACATAAATATTTGAAGAGCAGTAGGTCAGCCAATAAGTAATTAAAACTATTTACTAGCACACAACACTTCTCACTCAAAGATTACAGAGTGCCATGCAGCTTTCAGACTGCAAGAACTTGGTGCAGGGGGAGTCAGAGAACACAAAAATGTGCAGGAATGTGGAGCAAAGATATACAGATCTACTTCTCAAAATATTGAAAATGCAGATGTACCTGCCAACTGTTTCAATTATTACTTTGAAATAATTATATTAGACTCAGCATTTCCCTCTAAAAGACCAGTTATATCACATTGCAAGAGATTTATAAGAGCCATTATTTAATCAAGTAGATATGACTTCATTTATTACCCATTGCTATGGAAACAATTGTGTGATGGGAATCTCACAACTCCCTTACATATATGGCAGATAAAAGTTTTTAATCTACAAGGAATTTTTCTTCTTTCAGGTTAAATTTTTTTTAGTTAGCTTATATTACTTTGGTTCACTTCCTAGATCCTAGACAATAACTATCAGCATCCGAATTATCCAATATCAGCACCTGTAGACTACAAATACAGCACCTGATATATTTAAGGTACAAGGAAACAAACAATGCTTCCAAATTTACAGATACTGACTGTAATCTACAGGAGAGAGAAAAACACTGATGAATTTCTGTCTGACTTGCAAATTATATATCCATTAATTGTTACTTATGCTACATAGAATGAGAACAAGCCCAGTGAATTCTCTTTGACTTTCTTAATTTCATCACCTTAAATAACAGGAATAACTTAAAGCAGCACAGAGATCATCTCCTACTCTTCTGTGCAGTGATGCACTGCTAGGAATTAATGTGTGACTTTGACATTGAACATTGCCTTGTTAAACAATCAGAAGTTAGACTAGCGGAAAATAAAGATACCTGGTGCCCATTTGGCTCTCATGACGCATCCTGTTCAAAGGAGGATTGAATCTGCCTGTACCAAAACTTACAGGTGAAGCTCCTACACTGATAGGTCATTTTCTAAATGAAAATAGCAACTCTTTGAAGCTCCTCAGAGGCCTGAGTGCTCAGAAGCAGCCCTGGCAGAGTTGCACTAGTAGCAGAGGGCCGGTGAGATGCTTAAAGGCCGTCATTGTTCAGTCTCATGAGTCTGCAGTTTTTGGTATCAAAATTCATCAAACCAGCAAAACAGCATATGTTACAAAAATATGTTACCTCTGAACACTCACTCTGCTAATAAATTATGCATGACACATCAGGCAGTTATTGTCACCTGAGTAGAAAAGGTAATGAACAGAGGCGAGAGGATAGGTCTATTGAAATTCCTAGCTCTTTTTGTAAGGTTAAATAAGAATAAGAAGAAATTGAAGTATTACTATTGTTAAATTATCAACAAGTACCAAGTTTTAATTTGCTTGACCTTCGTCTGAGCAGAAGTTAACAAAGACAGATAAAGCTAAGGCTACTATGGAAATTTCAATCTTGAATGCCATTTGTTTGTATCTCGCAATAATGTGGTAATGCAATAATGTTATTACGGGGCCTACAACTCCAATTTTTTTCTTTTAAATTTCATATTAATTATTTTGATAAAGCATTTGCAGCAGCATAAAAATTGAACAGTTCATCAAAGCAGGCTGTCACATTTTACACTATTCACAAGATGTGTTTTGCTGAACCTACTCATCAACTGAAACTTAAAGAGACTTTCTCCATTTACCGTGCTGCATAATTACCTTACACGGCTTTTCAAGATGCAGGTGCCCCCTCCCATATTTTATCTATGAATGAGATTCATTGACAATCCTATGCAAGTATCACATGATATTAAAAATTTCACCTTAACTACTTCTTAAAGAAGAAAGGGCTTAATTAAGCCTTAGTTAAAAAAAAAAAAAAAGTAATGATTCATACATCAGTAATTCACATCTTCCAAATATCTGAATCTAGCTTATTTAGCAACAAGACACTGAAGTAATACATGTAACTAGGGGATGCATTTGAGAAATAAATAATATCTCTGCATTTCAGATTCAACTGAAGGAAATTAGGGGCGCGGGGAAGGCACGAACTGTAAGATCAGCTCTTTCTTGAGTTTAAGAGTACAGTTTTTATCCTCATGAAGTAGTTTAACAAGGAAAATGGGACCCGCAGGTTACAAAAGCAGAAGACTTAGGTATCATGAATCCCATTTTGTCTCTAGATCTACAACACTAAGAAAAGGATTCATGGATGTTTTTCTTCCTGGTCACTTTTTAAGTCCTCACTGGTATCATGGGATGCAGCATGCATTAATTCAAATGCTTCAAATTTATTAACATCTGTAAAGTGCCCAATAAACTAAAAATTATGTGTAGTGTTTACCTGATGCCCACACTGGCAACCACCATTGCCTATTAAGCATCTAGTGGCCCTCACCCCAGGTTACAAAAGATTTCTGCTGAATAAAATGAACTTCCTCTCAAAGAAGCTTCTTCTTTAAGACTAAGTCATATATCAGATTTTCATACTGTGGTGTTTAAAGAAAACTTGAGCTCAAATATATTTTAAAGGGCTCTCCGTGGAAACCAAGTCCCCCTCTTATTGATTGGGTCAACAGAAAGAGTTGTGAAAATTCAAATGGAAAAAACTGTTACCTTCATTCACTTTTTATGGGATTTAAAAATGATGAAACAATTCTATTTCCTCTAAAAACCCACCACTATTACCTATAAAATTAAGTTGGAATTCCTCAAGTCCACAGAAATCTTTTCCTACTGATTTGTCATGCAGATAACCACAGGAGTAATGGAAAACTAAAGCAAACTCCAATCTCTACTAATAGTTATAAAGTAAAACGTGATTTACACAATTTTCTAAGCACTTACACACAACAAAGGCTGGGGGGGGGGGGGGGGGGGGG
>VZUI01039478.1:16838-123468 GCA_013401135.1 Cettia cetti
GGGGGGGGAATCTTCCATACAGCGAAACAGTAAAGAACTATTTTCTGTCACCTTTTTTCCTATAGGTATTCATTCATCACACACACCAACAGAGCTACACAACTCTACTGCTTCTACAGGTGACAAAGTGATCTTTGTGAACCTTTAAGTACACACCACATCATCAACTCTCCTGCTCTATGATCTCCAGCAACACCTGTGCCGGTATGGTGGTAAATGCAGTCTCCTTATCTCTCAACCAATTTATGAAAACAGATACAACTGAAACAAAGAAACACTGGGCCCCCATACTCTACTCTCACCAGAAAGAGCCTGTGTAGGTTTCCCATTACAATCAGCCACAGCAGCCATCAGCATATGAAAGCAAACCCTGTAAAAGTCCCTAATGTATTTTTTTAAGCATAGTATCAGTTAGAAATGGAAAAAATGGAGTCTGGATTTTTCTCCAAGGGCTGTCAGGCATTGGCACAGTTTGCCCAGAGACATTCTGGTTGTCCCATCTCTGGAAGTGTTCAAGACCAGATTGGATGGAGCTCTGAACAATCTGGTCTATTGGAAAGTGTCCCTGTCCATTGCAGGGAGATTGGAATGAAATGATCTTTAGGGCCCCTTCCAATCCAAACCATTCCATGATAGGATTCTACGATTTTACTATCCATCTCTCTCAATAGTACCATCTCATAGGGATTATAACCTAAAAAATGGGTTGTAAAGGTTGTGGAGCATCATGAAAAACTAAGTTTACAATGACAGCACTCTGTCCAAAACTATGGAAGTGCAGTATAAAGCTAGTACTTCCTCTGCCAGGGTCTGAGTCGAAGGCAAGTCAAATATAACAACAGTGTGCCCTGGCAGCCCAAAGGGACATTTATCCTAACACAGTAGGGATTGAGTAAAGAGCCTCTGAGCTTCCAATTAGTTCAATTGAAGAGGTCTGGTGACAAAGAAGAATATGATGTTGAGAGAAAAGATTTATCATCTAAGCCATTTTTTCAGGAGATAGGGAGGTGTCATCCTTCTTAATTGTTTTTACTTTCTGTTTGCTTCATTCTGGAATGGGGGTTTTGAGGTTTCCTTCCCCTCTACTCCCTTCAAACATACCATTTTGTCATTTCATGCCTGCAAGTTTGGCTTAAAGTCTCCCACTCTTTCAGAGCACCTTCTACTATTATCATCAATTGTGGTGGTACTGAGTTGTGAAAACGTGATCAACATCTGGGCACACACTCTGGATGAAACCCTGCCAGCCTTCTAGGGTGACAACAGATGTTTTTGTTAGTTCTCATGTCTCACAGGAGGTAATACTAACCCAGGGAAAAAGTCAAAAACTGAAAGTAACAGTGACAGCCGGAATAATCCTCTGGTCTACTGACCACTGAGGTCACCACTTAACCAAATAATTCATCATAGGAGTAAACACACCAAATTACCAAAATGGTTGCACAACCTTTCATCATGCCAGCAAGATTTTTTAGCTACAACAAAATAAAAACACAATTCTAATGAAAAAATACCATTAGGCTGGGTATAAACCCACAAGTATTTGTGGCTGTACTGTAACTGGGACAATGGAATAATAAAAGCTACCAGATAGAGCAATCAAGCTTCAGAAGGAAGATGAAAGTTCCTTGTTTTGAGTGTTTAACTGTAAAAGGAAGCATATGGGAATTGCTGCAACAAAAGACAGTCTCAAATGTGGCAGGAAGAATGGAGAAAAACGTAATTAATCAAGCCCCAAAATTTTATGCTTGAAGTGGGGCAAGTTTCCCATCATAAGTGAGATTCTTAACTGCATTACGAGTCACTTCATCTTGTAGGAAAAGGGGTATGAATACAAATTTGTTCCTGGCAACCAAATTAGTGCAAAGGCCACACTGACAATTAACTCATATCAAGAAAAGGGCCAATTTCTTGCAAAGACTACACAAAGCTGTTGACAATTAATTCTAGTTTATTAGAATAGAGCTTTGAGAGTTTGCTTCCTCCTGTCCTAACACACCCAGCATCCCAGTGATGGTGGCATTGCTGCCTTGCTGTGCTCCAGACCCTGGAGCTCAGAAGAATGTTCCATTTCATTACTCAGAGATCTAGCAACAGTGAGATTTAATAAGGTCATCATCAATCATCTAAAAAAATACATTTTTAAAAATGTAAGATTTTCTGCTATACTCTGCACTGCCCATAATCAGAGTGTTCTGTTGGAATCTAAGTGGGAGAAATTTTCCATCAACACAGGCATATCAATTATGAGAATGTCAGCCCTGCTGGATGCCAGATCCAAACTGTTGTTAGGTAGGCTGTTTATGAGATGGCTGGAGGAAAACAGTAGAAAAGTATAAAAATAAATTGAATACTTAACAGAGAAAAAGTAATGATAGAATTATATACTTGAACACAAATCCCAACTCACTCGAACAAAATTCTTCCTTCATTGCCTCAGTTGAGTATGGGGTTTTGTGGTTCTTGTCTGTTTGTTTTACAATTAACTCACTCTCTTCTGTAAACAGACTCTCTCCCCAGGACATTCTCTAGCCTTAAGACAAGATTTTAGCATAGAAACATTAAATAGTAGAACTGAATTGCTTGAGAAACAAAAGAACTGTTTGAGGGACTCTCCACTTACTGGCCTATATTAATATCCAAGTTACGACAAAGCTATCTCAGAAAATAGATTTGTTCATGCTGTCAGTATTTTTACCCAAATGTACTCAGTCATCCAAAAAAATACCACCTCTGACATCTCTCAATCTTTCACAAACTCCTCCGAATCTATAAATTTTGGAGTGGTCCCTGAAGATGAAAAAATCATGGCTTTCACTTTTATGAACACATACAGACTTATCTGTAGAGCATAGGGACAATATGTCTTTCTTTTCCTATCTCTTTGCAAAAATAGCTTGTAGAGCATTATCAACAAATGGTCTAGATAGTCTAATCAAACTTATAGTCCTGATTATTAGAATATACAGGGTAGCAACCTAGTTATTGACAGAACAGCACCAGAAGGATTTTGACTGGTCATCTTGATTATTTTTGTTTTGTTGTTTTTTTTTTAACTTCAAGAAATACCAAGTCAGTGACCTAAACAAGAAAGGTGTACTGATTAATAAGCATCAATATGGATCTGGGCCAGAAACTATAAACATACATTCCCACTGGGACAGAACAAAGCATATGGCTCTATAAATTATTCTATATGGTGGTGGGGAGGGTTTTGCTGGGGTGTTGGCTTGGAGGGGGGTTTTTTTGGTGTTTGGTTTTGCCTTTTTTTCTATTATTATTTTTTTGTTTCTTGGGGTTTTTTTCAGTCAGCAATGCACAGTAAAAGATGTATAGTCCATTTTATGGGTGCAAATGGAGTGACAAAAGAATATCTGCATGTTTAAAGGAAAGAATGAAGGGTTAAGGACTGATACCTCTCTCCTGTTTCTCTAGCAGAAGTAAAGGTAAACTTTTTCTTCTTAGCTTGGGTAAATCTGCTTTCCTCGCAACAAAAGTCCCCATAATCCCCCTTACCATGACTCCTCCTCCACTTTCCAGTAATCTAAAACCACAAGCTATGGTTCATGTATTGCATCACCTGTATTGATTCACACTCTAGGACCTTTAAAATTCAATATTAATGTTCAATTAAGTGAGAAAAATTTCATACATAACAGCCTTTATGATTATTTCATGCACAAAATTTAATCCTGATTTTACCACAAATACATAAGTGTTTTAACTTCAAAATTAAAAACCAAAACATATTCCATAGGCTTCTAATTAGTAATTATCTATTATTAACAAGATTAACTTGTTTCACTGAGAAGTTTCTGCTCACTATAGCAGAGCTGCAAATAGGAAAATTAGTTTTAACATCATACTCTTTTTTTAGCACTACTAAAAAAATTGCAGTAGGTTTGCTTAGTTATATTTGTTTCTAGCATGAATATACATCTGCTTTGGGTTAAGGTCACTTCCAACCCAAACCACTCTCTGATTCTGTGAAAAAATTATTTCAGAAGAGAAATTATACTACAGTCAAAATAGGTAACAATTTAAGACTTCTGTTACATTGAACTCTTCGTGACCAAAACAAAAAAAAACTATCACATTCTAAACACTTTCATGTCTGAGTCAAAGGGAGCAAGAAAGGTTCTCACAAGTATAAGTCCATCAGTTTGTACTTAGAAGCATTATTCATTGCCTCCTTGCTTAATATTCTCTTAAATTGCACCAGCACACACACCAATTCACATGCACAAATGCACCAAAACAAGCAATTCATATGTACAAATATACTTAAATATCATTCAGAAACAATTTTTATTTTTAAATTAGTCATGCTTCAATTATTTCTTAATTGAAACCAATTTAAAAACTCCACTGTGATCTAGTATCAGCAGAATCTGCTACATGACTTTGGCTTGGTCAGTTGAGTGGGGTTTGGATTTAGCTGTTCAAAATGCAAAGGAAGACATTTAAGAATTTATATTAAAATAAATAAGACTTCAGTATGATTGATGCAAAGACAAAAAAAAATTCTTTCCTACCTAAAATCAATTTTACTACATAATATCAAGACTTCTCCTAGTTTTCAGCAGTCTTCCACTTAGCCTTCTACTTCACATAAACTCCGTTCCCCAGGTAGAAACAGGTAATCAGAACAACTGGAAATTTTTTTTGTGATCAATCTGATCTTTAGTTTGATTTTTGGGACAGGTAAAGCACTCATTCTTGGAGAACATGCCATCTCACTACATAAGGACCCATTCTGCTGGCAGCTCCGAAGGTCACTGGGAAGCGCGGCCCAAGGGTCGGCACCGCCCGCGGCTCCCACCCAGCCCAGGCAGCACCCTCTGGGCACAGGGATTTGATGCTCAGGGTAAGCAGCTACCACAAAGCTGACACCTGGGACGCAGAACAACAAACTAAAATCTGCCTAAGCAAGTAATGCAATCTTTTGTGCAAGAGGGATGAGAAAAAACTGAATTCTGTAACATTATTAACAGGAATAGGAACAGTAGCCTTGGGATCCAAAAACATATGTATTAATCAATTTCTCAGACTACTTTCTCTAACCTCTCAGGATAGGTTGCTCTCATCTGAGCTGCCTAATTTTGTACGTGCTAATTTCATTTAACTTTTCTAAAAAAAACCCAGAGTAATCTGTAGGCAAAACAAGTTTAAAGACATACTATTGTACTTCAATTTCAGTTTAGTCTTCTGTATGTGATAAGTTGCATTCACACCAAATAAAAGCATTCATTTGCTAATTCATCATGGTCACAATTGTAGAAAATAACAGTACAATTTAGACTTTTTTCCATAAATAAAAATGCAACAGAACAAAATATAAATAATAAATATAAATGCAGCCTGATTCTATTCTTTGTGTCAATGAAAATGTATGCATACATGCTCATCCTTACCTAGGAATAAAAACTACTACAAATATCTCACTCACATGCACAAAAATCCAAATTATAACATCACAGTGTAAAGGAAAACATACTACTGAAAATATAATACAAATTTATAAATAAATAAATAAATAAATAAAATTTACTATTTTCTCATATATGCTGAGCAGAGGAAAAGCAAAAATATAATATATAAGAAAAGTTATATTTTGAAAAAATAACTTTTACTTTTGCTATTCTGTAGCAAACACCTTGAAACTAACAAGAGTTCACCCAGAGAATCAGATGAGGATGCTGTCAGACAAGCAATAAACAAAGAAATGTCTACATATTATAGCATTCCCCCTCAAACTGAAATTACTGTACTAATCCTGTGAATAAACACAACCTATATTAACCTCATTATTATTAACTGAATATCAAAAATACCTCATTTTCATTCAGTTGCTTGTCTCAGAACACTGATTATGTAAAATTGGAACTTCTTTTTGCACACAACAATTACTATCAGAATTTCTGAGTTCTACTCCACTCTGCCACCAAGGAACATTTGGAGACCAGAGAGGTAAAAAGCTAAGAGACAAAGTAGCTTTATCAAAACTGAATTAGAATTTTAGAACTGAAGATGACAGCCTGACAAACTCAATTCACTTGCACACTTGAGATTGATTCGTTACGTGGTCTCAAAGTGAAAAGCTTTCATACTGTGATCATTACTTATTTGAAATCAGATTAATCAGTGTTTTAAGCTACAACACTAATAAAAGGAATAGCCTTCCTCTCTTATGTGGTGTATGCAAGCAGAATCCTTTGCCTTGCTAAATAAACCACACACAGACAAACTTAATTCTGAGAAATCTTTTGTGCGTCCTTTAGGTCGTTTTTCAAAATTACCTCACGTTACTTGGTGTATACATAAAATGATTTACTTATAGTCTGGATCCTTTGACAATTTCCTATTCTAATTTGTTTCCACCGGGCTAGAAAACAGTACTTCTCAGGACAGTAAATTTAGCCAATGCCCTAATTTTTCTCCCTTTTACTAAATGGAAAGGGTCATCACAAAATCCAAGCTAGTTCCTAACCAAGTTTTGGTAGTGCATTTTTAAGACTGCATCCCATCTTAAGATCTCTTGCAATGAATTTGCCATTTAGAAGGCACACTGTCAATTTAATCCTTTGATTAACTCCTTGTTTCTGCCACCAGCAACTCAATCTTGGAGTGTAATAAGAGCAAATGGACAGCTCCCAAATAGAGCAGAAGTGCATAAACCAGGAAGGTAGCTTTATCCACGTCTTCTAAGTCCAAGAAAATACTGTTTTTGTTATGAGAAGATCCATTTTCACCTGAATAACATTTTTTAAGAAAACTGTATCTGAAATATTCTCAGTCAAAAAAAGGAACTGCTACTCCAGTTGATGTTTAAGAAATTCCTGCATACTGCAGTTGAAATCAAACTGGATTCCTGCCTGCCATACAAAGGACTACACTTTATTCCTTTTCTATCCAAAGAACTGATATTACAGCCTGTAAAGAAAAAAAAAATTCAACCTTATACATAAGAGAAAGAAAACTTCACAATCCAAACATAATTCTCTTTTTGCATATAGAGGTTTAGGAAGCAGAAGCTAGTAATTCAGAATTAAATAGAGAGTACTGCAACACTTCAGAGACTGGTATGTTGGCAAGTAACATCTCCTAATTTAAGACTAACCCACTGGATGAGAACTATACAATAGTTTGTTTTATTCTTTTTGGTAGCCTAGAAAGTAAGAAGTGAACATCAGACCAAAGATAATCAGAATAGGCCACTATGGTTCCTGAACAGCCACATCTCAACTTATGCCTCAGCTTTGCTAAAATCCAGCATTCAACAAGCTAAACTATTAACCAGTACTGCACACAGTTAAGCACATCATCACTGGATTGCAAACACAAAGGTGGTATGCCCAGTCCTTAATATAATGCCAAGGAAACATTTCACCACACAACACAAAAATTTCTTTGCACATCTTTGAAGCATTACTCTAGAGTTCAAGTGGCAGCAGAAAGTTCTTTAACAACTATGTAGTTAAAAGCAACAAATAAAAAGCTACATGGAAATTTTCCAACAGCCTTTTGATGGCAATTCATTTAATATTTAGCAGCAAGACTTTTGAAATATATGTTTTTAAAATAGAGAAGGCTGTTCCTAGAAGCTCTACTACTGAATACTTTCACATTTCTTAAATCAACATACCATGGGAAACAGTTCTATGAACACCAAATTACAAATGTCTTTAAAAATTCTTATTGTGCCAGTTACAAGTCATTACAATATAACTATACACAAACATTATTTTTATTTTTCTTAATTTTTTGGACTTTAGGGTTTCTTGGTTGGCTTTTTGATTTTTTTATTTGGAGGTTTGGGGGTTGTTTTTGTTTGGGGGCTTTTGCTTCTGATTAAATTAAGAATACAATGTATCTATATCAGACTGAACTCAGATGCTGAGATTTTGTTTCACTGAACTCAAATAGTACTCGTTCAACACTTATTCAATTAATGAATAAAAAGGATTTTCTTTGGTTTTTTTTGTTGTTGTTGTTTTTGTTGATTTCCTTCTCCTTTGCAGCTAGCATTTCTGTTCTACTTAATGACAGCTACTCTGTTGTAAGCCAAATTACATATAAAAAACACTGAGGAGCTATTTCAATACTTATTTTTTTAGACACCAAACAACTTGTTTGAATTTCATTCTTTAAAATTATACAAGAGTTTTCCACAATATATAGAATTCTCTCCCAGATTAGTTTTATTTTCTTCTGGCATTTTCAAAACACACTTCCAAATTATACTTCATCTCTATATTTGTTAACCGTAAAGTCAACAACATACGGCTCAGAGATGATAGAAATCAAAGAGTTAATTCTTTAGCCTTTTTTTACTCCTTTTGTCTATAGGAAAGAGTATTATATTATCTTCTATAGGAAAGAGTAACTAGACTATTTTAGAACAGTGATAATGATTCTAATTAATTTTTCCTCTAATGAGCAATTCAGCGACCTACCATGACACAAGCAAGCAGAAACCCAGCCAAGTGCACCTATTCCTGAAAGTTCCCTCTTCTATAATTAGCTGTACCTTTAAGTTCCTTCTGAACAAACTTCCACATCAAGGACCATTTCTGTAGTAAAATATGTACATACAAAATTTGTTACCATTTTAAATTGTCCCAACAACTGTGACAAATTACTGTATCATACAATGTAGTTACAGTTGTTAAACTATCACTTGACTAAATGCTTAGAAATCTACCAGAACAATTCTCATCTCCCTTAAAGTGAGATCAGAATTGTTTCAACAGGAACATAAGCTAAAGGTTACAGGAAGCCCCACCTGAAAAGTAGTGGAAGTGAAGTATAGTATAGAGAAGTCAAAGTACAAAAGTACAGTATAGTGATGTAAAAATGCATTTATAAGTACTCATCTACCAGAAAAAAAAAAAAAATCTTCTTTAGTCTTACATAAAAAATTACAGAAGTCCTTCATGTAGGATGAGCAAAAAACCCAAGATGAGAACAACTGGATTTTATTGACTAAGCAATACCATGTGTTCCATCCACTTTTACTTTCCTCAGATAACAGATTTCCTACAATAACTGAATGCAGACACGTAGAAATGGAGGGAGAATTATATATGCCAGCCTTGCTATATTCTTCTGTAGGCACCCATTCTTGGTTACCATTTGCAAAAGAATATTTGGCTATATTTATCTCTGATATGAAGCTGTTTATTATGTTCTTAATCCGGAAAAGGGAATTATTTACTTAGATTATTGACAATAACGTCTGGCCTTGGTTTAACTACTCAAAAGGAAAAAGCAGGGGAAACAAAGAAAGTAAATCAGTACAGCTAAAAGGATTACAGTCACTTGTCACAACACACAAATATAAGTTTTGCATCAGAAATTGTGAGTTACACACTAGCAATGTCAAGGAATATCCTCCTTGTACGATCAGGTTTACAGGTAGAAGAAAAAGCTAGAGAAAGAAAAATAAAAACCTAGAAGAAAGCTGGTGACTTAAAGCCTATGAAAAAAAAAATCTGTGTTTTGATTGTTGATTTGATTGTTTTGATTTGTTTGATTGCTTTACTCTAACATCTTGGGGAAAAAAAGATACAGAATGCAAATACTTATACTTGATTACTATAAAGGGCACATTACAAGTGCATTAAATCTGGTGCTCTTTTTTATTTCGTTTGCTTCACATGTTCCTTTTTTAAATTGCCTTGAGACCAACATCAGGGAAACAGCCTCTAACCCTGTTTTTTAAGAGGCTGAAATAGAAAGTGTAATTCTGTAATTGAGGGACAGCTGGCTGTTACCATGATATGCCAAATGAAGATCCTTTCCACTGGAATTTGTGGCTGCCACTGATTATAGGTTAAACTCCCAGAATTAAAACCCCATTCATAAGGATTTGAAAGGCAGAGCTTAAGACTTGCCATCCATATGTGCCTGTTCTCACAGAACAGTGGATGCTACTTTCTAACTGCCCACAAGAGCAAACAAACAGCACAAAAACATGGCTAGAGGGAACATCTTTAAACTATAAATAAATCGTCTTAACTGAGATCCACTGCATGCTGTGCACCTTATTACAGTCTAGCAAAATGACTGTGCCTGGAAAAATGCCGGAAGCCTTAAGATTTCCTGACTTATATATAACATTTGAGTAATACAAAGATTTCTTAGGCAATTTTTGTGCCACAAACCATAATTTATAGATGCCACATGTATAAATGGTTCTGCAATTTTAAAAAAAAGGCATTTTCTTTACCCCTCATTTCAATTTTCTGTTGGTTTAATTTTATCAGGAGGCATAGAAATCATAATGGACTCAAATTGGGGTTTTTAACATATGTTGATACTTAACAAAATCCAACACTACATAAGAAGAGCATATTTGTAGTTCACAGTGTAAATGATCATAAACTGTGCTCCCACTTCTTAAAGGCACTAAAACCCAATCCTGACCTGCATGCACTGCTCATGAGCTTCGGTCTTAAAGAACTAAATTTCTGAATGGTTCTCTCTAATCTCTACATCCACAAATAAAGATCTATATTGCAGTATAAACTTCCAACTGATTTTAACAGGAGTTAACCCATTATAGTCTGCAAAGCAAAACCACGTTTACCATTCACTACAGATGCTCTATGCACCATATTGCCCACCAAAGTTACGAGGCTGAGTTGCTGCTGCAGGCTAGAATACTACTTTTTCAGCAAACGAGTTTTGTTTACTGCCTTTGCTGCTCAGTGAGTTAAAAACCATTAAGTTGGGAGCTGAAAACGCAATAGAACCAGTAGATAAACTGTGGATCTGTGCAGCTAATTGTTTCGCTTTTGGCTATGGCATATGTATTACTTGATTGCCAATTTCACGCTCTGATACTGCTTCTTTATAGCAGCAGATGAAACTGAAGCTCAAGTACTCTGTTCAAAGAGGCTGATAAATATGTATTCCGCCCCTTTGCAATGTTTGACACACTCCTCACCCATTGTTATGCTTCCCTTTTATGAAGTGCAAAACAGGTCCCTATTTTAGCTCTTATTTTTGCCACTGTCAAACCCAATTTATATATGCTCTTGGCTTAATCAGTACGCTAAAAGAAATTTTAATTTTCCTGTTTACAAAAAGCCTCTTATAATTTGTTGTGTCTGTAGAGTATTTAGGGTTGAGGTGGGGGTTCACACTGCTGTGCAATTCTAAAGAAAATGCAAGAGAAGAACAGCAGCACATTTCTCTGTAGATGGAGAAATAAGCACTGAAGAAATCATACTGCTCCATGGGCATGACTGAAGTTGCCAATTAAAGCTGACATTCAGACTCCTTCTAGGAGCAGCAAGTACTGCTACTGTAGTTAATTTAGACCTACCTGGCTCTCAGGACTGCCTGAGATGAAGATACAGCTCTATAGGACAGCCTAAAAGGGTGCCCAGAAAACTAGAGCTTTGGCTGCTCCCTGCGTTATTAGAATCCAGGGAAGTCAAAGCAAAGTTTCTAATCTTGCCATTAAAGGAAGTCAAAGGACACAAAATGTACTGATATCTATAAAATTCATGATAATTACATAATAGTGGATCAGACAATAATAATAAATGGTTGTGAAATGAAGAAAAAATGGAATGAAACCAAAAAGCAAGTCTAAGGAGATAAAACCTACTGGTTTAATTCAAATATGTTTTTATCTTCACTGAAATACCTCCAGAATATTTTTATTTTCATATATGATTCTATGTTGTTATATCATCTATATACAAGGAACTACCTCTAATATTTTTGCTGTCAAAGAACCCATGACTTCTGCATTCTAGTATTTTTAAAATGGAAATGTCTCTCCTTTTTTTCCCTTTCTGTTTTTTTCCAGATTGTTTTATTCTTCAGGAGGAGACATTTCTGCATAATTAAAGAGCATATCCAGTAGCTAGAGTGAACAGGAGATGCAAAATGAGAAACAAAAATTGGGAGAACTGAGGCACTCCAGTTGTGTCAAGAATGAGAAGGCTTGGAACAAGTGTTTGCTATGCTCACATAGGAAATCTAAGAAGTGGAAAAAAAAAAACCAAACCCAACCCACTGGTGTATGCAAACTTGCAAGTTCATACTACTTTGTGAATTTAGCAAGCACATATATATTAATGTATATACACATATACACATATGCATTCATATATATAGAAACAAACACACACGACAGGCACACAGTTTTAGATGCTGGACAACACAAATCTGGTTTCCTATAGAACACATCATCATTGCCTAGCAACCAGAGCTATTTTTATGTCAAACTGTAACAGTTCAACATTTCAGCTGTCTTCATGGAGGTTTGGGGGTGGGGGAGATCACTTAAATCCCATCTCTTCCCATTTGTGCCTCCAACACCCTGACATTTGAACTTTACCAAACCAAAAATCACTCATTCACAGAAGTCAAGTTAGAACAATTTCACCCATAAAGCACAAGTTGGAGGAAAATTGAGTGACAGAAAAGGACACTTTAGCAAACACTCTTTTCATCCCATAAATCGATAGGGTTTACTGTAACTTTTATTTCTTATTTTCAGAACTCTCTATAGGTTTCGATGCACTCATGCAGCTAATGCTGCCTAATAATGCGTAGCACAACTGGTTCTTATTTTAAGGGCTAAGTCATAACAGTACAGTCTTCAACATAAAAATGCACTTTACTGCACACTATAAACTGCTGTATTGCATTTTAATTGCAAAATTTACCAGAAGAAATGAATGAATACAATTGTCCTGGGATTCTGTGCATGAAGTTAACTGAAACTGAAATTCCTTCACAAGAATTGTAATACAAACATGATGGAGGAGGAGATGGGAGTTAAAAGCAAATAACAGATATACTGCTTTCCCAAACTCAAAGCCTGCTTCTGCCTACAAATAAATAAAAGCTAGATATACTGAAAATACCATCCTTGCATATACATAAGGCAGATAAAGAAAGATGAGATATTAAAAGACTTGGTCTTGCACATTCAAACTGGCTGGGCTTTCATGAAGACAATATTCCCCTTGCACATCAGACTTTTATACCATTTTATCATGTTGTATAGTTTACTTTCTGAAAAGCAGAATCAATTTTAATTGAAAGACAAAATTCTGATGCATCCACATAGCACTAGAAGGTAAAATGATGTCCCCATGGTAATTCTCTGATGAAAAATAATGAGCTCTTAACATTACATAATCTCAAAATGCGCAAGATTGAACTCTCTGTGAGAAAAATGAACCAAAATACAGCCTTTACCTACAGTTTTGCACAAATAATACACGGAGCCAAGAAATTTACAGAAACTTGCACCCAAACATTCTTCTGGCAAGTTTACTGCTTCCCACCAAATAATATGCTTTAATCACAGTGAACAACTGTCTTGTGTACTGTCCTCAGGTAAGGATATGAAAAATAACTAAATAAGAAGTCAGAGATTCCTCTCAGATATGCATTATTCCTTGTTTAGGAACAAGAAAACAGGAACACAAGGGAGTTCAGACATTTCCCAAAGATACTGACGTGAGGGGAGCTGAATTCCAGTGCTGGGTTCCAAGAGGGAAAACTACCTAAATGGCAATAAGATGTGATACATTTCAAAAATGGGAGTGGTTAGAATATTGCACAAATAGAATAAATTAATAATTAGTAAATTAATAATTAATGAATAATTAATTCCTTGCTTCCTTTCAGTGTGCTTGGAGATAAATCAAATAGCAACTACAGTGGTTTCTGAGCTATGTAATGCACCAAGTAACCATTACAAAGAAGCTAACCAACTCAAAATCTTTGCTTATTTGGATATTATGGAAGTCTGTAAAGCTGCTTTTCCTTGTAGAGGTTTTCCCAGAAATAGGTTTAGGTAAAGTAGCTTTTCTCAGCTGTTCTTTTTGGAATTCAAATTCTTTCTATGGTTTTTCCAGGAAAGTGCTGTTTAACAGAAAACATAGTTGAAGCCTAAGAACCACCTTCAGTCACATTTTAGAAAATAAATTATAATTCCTTAGAAAAAGTATATGAATCTATATAAAAGCAAAAAAAACAAACTATAGTATGATCCTTTAGAAATTCCTTTCTGTCATCCAGTAGGGTGAGTTGGTGCTAGCCTCAAAGCTTTTAATTAAATATGAACACAGTATTCTCTAAAATTGTAGGTGGTTTAAAATAATGTATTCCTGATGCTTATAAAAATCACCCAGAAAAAAAAAAAACAGTAGAGAAATACAATTCAAAGACTACAACAAGAAGCCAAAGAACACTTAGACAAATAAATTCCAAGTAGAATTTCAGTTGGCACAGGCAAGACAAATGTCCCATGCTACACAGCAGGCAGTTTTGATTTTCTTTCCTAAACTGAAAAATTATCAAACATAATGTGAACCAACTGTGTTTGGGATCTCCAAGAACAATCAGGGCTTTGAAAACTGACACAATTTAAAGTTATAATTGTACATAATACCTGTCCTTCATGAACTTAAGAGTTTTTAAAACAGAAAATACACAAAGACGCAACAGCCTCAGAAAATCCCTTCAAGGAAGAAAATCATCACAACTGACAAGTAGTTCACATACAAACATTCTCCATTCATTAGCATGTTACTTCCTCCAGCTGTTGCTTTTCTATACTCTTTATTAGCAAAATTATCATAGAAAGCTGGAACTTTTTATTAATTAGTCCACTGTTACAGTACTTGCTTCTTTCTTTTTGTTATGTCAAGAAGTTCAGATCTTTGAAAGGTGCCACTTATACAATGCAATATGTGTATTAAAAACATTTGAAATTTCATTTCCAACATAGAGGCATAGAAGTCTAATGATATAACAAAGTTTTTTTCCTGGCTCAGATGCTGTGTGGTTATGGAATACCTCCTAACAAAGGTTCACTTTAGCAGCTCTGGGAATTATAATTGCAAATTATTATTTCTTATATTAGCTCTGTTCTTCCAACAGCCATCAAAAAAAGATAAAATGTGCTCAAACCACATCATTATTTGCCAAAGATATGTCCCAGTTTTCAGTTTACTCAAGTTTAGATTTCTGGCATTACATATATCTTCTAGTACATTATTATGTGTGTGGCAATAGCAGTGTAAATGAGGAATAATGCAAATAAAATTTTAAAAGAAAAAATAAGCACATACAGCAACAGCCCTGTTTTTTCATATACAGCAGTCTTTACAAGTCAAGTGGGTAAAATAAGTTCAAACAGGTCTATAAACCTGGTCTCAACTATCTTAATTTAAAAAAAAATACCACCACCAGTAACAAGAGATAACTGCATTACCAGTTTGATGTTTAGGGGTTTTTTTAGTACTCCTCATGTGCTCCCCTTTGAGATTCCCCATCCCAGTCTAGCTGGGCAATGAAATGATAATTCATTCTTCACAGGTAACGTTAATGAATGTTGTCCTTGCATGTAGAATTTACCAATAGATGTAGCTGTGTCTCATTCCTAAACCAGGCTATCAATGTTTATCAATGAAGCAAGAGAACTATTAGATTAATTTACATTAAAAATTATTAACTTCAACATAAAATAAATAAACCAAACAACATTGCATGTGAAATCTTTAAAAAACCACCATAATTAAAAAATCAAATAGTATTGACATATTTAAACATCTTTTTCTAATGCTGCTACTGCAGTCATTCAAGGCTCTGTTCAAGCCTGTGCAGTCTATGAAAACTAGGTCAGGCATGTAATCTCATTCATGTAATTCTGGTTTTGTCCATCCATTCAGTTTTCATTCCTTTGTGGCTTCAACCCAAGAAAACACTATTTCAAGGAACAAATAGCAACTGCAGTTTGACTTTTTTTTTCATTCTGTATGACTGACTTAAGAAAAAGCCAACTTAAGCCCAAGAGATGCAAGATGAGGTTTATAGTATAGACAGGTTTCTGAATAAGAACAAAAACACACGGTTCTACTTGCTAGAAATATCCTAATTAAAAAAAAAAAAAAAGATGCTAAGAAAGATTATAATACTTCTCTCAGAACCATGCAGCTACATTGCAGCAGCAAGTGCAAATTCTTACATCTTCAGTCACAGCCTCCCCAGGAGAAATGATAACAAGTAATACCTGTCCATTGGTAGTATAGGATTTGTTTTCTAAGTATTTAATGGAAATAAAAAAATAAAATAAGAATTCAAAGCCACTTTGCTATGATGTAAAGTTAGAGTATGGCATTATCTTGTACAGCTAACTTTCCCCACGTTCTTGTCATTATCCTCATTTATGTCAAGTAGCCAGAAAACATGCCTGGGTATGAAAAAATGTAAACTATTATGTCCCTTTCACTGTAAATGCATCTTAATTTGCAGAGCACAGAATAAACAAAAACTTTCATTATTGTTTTTCATACTTCAAACAAGTAAATTACCACTCAATTCAGAAATGTAACATGTAAAAGTCTTTTTGATAAGGCTTCATTAAGGAAAATTTAACCCATATTTAAACAAATGACACAACTAAAGACAAACCACAGTATGTTATATGGGTCATTCATCACAAAACAAAAACTCCATTTAGCACTTACTGGCTTTTCAAATTTGGTAGCTTATGAAACACTTTTGCCATTATTTCTAAACAAAGCTCTCTGAAGGACGGTTGAGAGCTGCTGCCAGACAGGCCAAAAATAAAACCCTACCAAAAAACCCACTCAGATCCAACTTCACACACCCAGCTTCCACCATGTGTTCTCACAGACTAATATTTGATTTAGAACACAGTTCACTTTTGGCAACTGCCCTCCCCAAAAGGATCAAGATGGCACGCATTTTTCTTACTGTCTCACAAACAAATTAACAAAAAAGCTTTATATTTTGGATCTGAAGTCTTGAGCAAAATTGAGAATATTATAGGAGTGGAATATTATAAAAATCCTTTCATGAGATTCATCACCCTAGGGGACGGAGGGGGATTTTTCACCTGCTTATTTTTCTAACATGAGCATGTTAGAAAAATATGGGAAGAAAAATAAATTCTTATTCCAGGACTTCTAGTAATCAACGTAAGACTCTCAAACAAAGCATTTTTTAATTTTAGAAATAAATACTAAGAAAAGATGCAACAATCTTTGCCTTTAACACAGAAATCCTATCAACTGCACTAACTTGACCATAATTCTACTCCATGTGTGCTAATACATCAGCTTACACAAATCACAACTGCCTTCCTCACAAGAGAACTGTGTTTAAGGAGTTCTCCAGTTTCCAAACTGTCACCATTCATCTGTGCATCAGAAGAACCTTGTTTCCAAGCTCTAGGGCATTTCCCAGCTGTTTCTAGCAGAATGGCCTTAAGACCCTTCTTCTGAGGTGGGGTTATTTTATTGCCAGGTAAAACTGACACTGCACAGAGACCCAGTCTAACTCAAAAGCAGCTCAGAACTAATGCTGAGCACACTCAAGGGTTGGACAGCATCATTACCTGCTTTGTCCATTCCAAGGAATTAAAATTTTGTGGTTTTTTAGCTAAGATTACCTCGATATCAGATATAGTTTGAAGATAAACCAAACTTCAGAAAATTTCCAAGATTACAGACTTGGTCAGTTACAGAGTTCTACTATTTTATTGCCACAGAATCAATATCAGCTGAAGCTGTAGAAACAATTATCATTAATGGTCCATATTAAAGTTATGAGGTTTCAATTGGTAATGCCTTAAGTAGTCTATATTTTTTTTTTCCAGAAATGGAAAAAGCTAAGCATATACCTTCTGGGGAAAAAAAAAAAAAAAAAAAAAAAAAAAAAAAAAAAAAAAAAAAAAAAAGAGTTCAAGAGTTAGGAAATTATTAATCAATTATGAGCTTGGGCTGGGGTGTGTTAGGTTTTTTCACTTTTGTTATTTTAAATTACAAATATTTATTTCACCTCTCTTGGATGAAAGAGAAAAAAATAAGAAAAAAAGAAAAATGTTCAAAACCATCCATTGGCTGAAAAAATTGGCTGAAGTAAGAGGAAAAGATCACAAATTTATGTTTGCAGTTGATTTGCTGCAAGTATCTAAAGATTTCATAAAGTCACAAGGCAAAAGTAAGACGTCATCTATCATGGAAGACATTCTGACAGTGTGATATGGGGACCTAAGACCAATCAGTTCTCTCAGCAACTGAGGGAGAATTAGTCTTTAAAACCAGCCTAGCAATTCTGTTACAAAACTGAACACAGAAATAACCCTTCCTACCATTTTGAAGGATGACATAGATGAAAAAAATTATTCTAGGCTATGCACAAAGGAAAAATTTTACTACACTTATGCAGAATGAATGTGCACCATAACAGCTAAATATTAAGAAGTGCAATTGAGATTTCTGAAATCTTGAAGCAGTACACAAGCTTATGAAGTGATAAATGAAACACTGCTGAATTTCTAAGCACAGACATTAACCCAGAATTATAGGTTAATCTCACATTAAATGACAGAGAAAAAATATTATTAGCAGCAGTGAAAACATATTCACATTAAAAAATGCAATCACAAATTCCATGGAAGTTAATTTCTGGTCACCTTGCTCTAGTACTTCTAACTACAGAACATTTTAAGTACGTATCACAATAAATAAAATAACAGTGCTTATTCACCAAGCAGCATGTGCATCTGCATTGTCCACATAAACAAGGGCAAATGGCAAACAGGAAAGCAAGTCAGGAGAGATTTAATTGGCATCCAACTGAGCTCTTGGCTCCTGTGATTCAGAAGCTCTAAAAATCATTTTTTCTTCCATATAAATATTTCAAGGGAGACAGGATCAAAGCCCCTACCATTTTGCAGGTATCTCACAGCTTTCATCCAATCTAAACATAAAAATAGTTAGAAATCATATTCTGAAATGGCAGCCAGGATAAATCTTCCTTAGAAAAGTGCTAGGAGTGGAACCATCTAATCCAATTAGAGGCACCTGGTGATACGACTGGCACTCTCCAGAGTGCCATCCAAAGCAGCAAACATCCAGCAGAGACAAATTAGGATTCACAACAGAGGAATGTGAATTTTTAGAGGCTCAGATGTTGAAGTAAGACCTCAAATGGCAAGTACTCAATATTTCACTGTTCTCTCCCTCCCTGTCTCCTCAGCCTAAATTCATCAAGGAATTTCAGGAAAATATATTCCTGCAAAAGTATTCTTGCACAGGAACAACAGGTGTGGAATATTGCCTTTGCATTGAGCACCCCATGTAGACATACCCATGACTATATCTACTTGTTGGCATTCCTCAGTTCATCAGCAACTCCTGTGTTCTACTTCTAGGTAATTTTCAGTCACAGATGGATTGCTTCTGTGACACGCTACCTGCCTGCTAGACAAAAGTAGCTTCACTTGCTAATCAGAGCTCTAGTACGAGATTTTTTTTCAGAAAATTGAGAAGCAATAATACAACTGGATAAATACAGAGACTTTCTGACTTAATGCATTTTCTTCATCCAACTTCAGTTAAAACAGCAAGTTCCTTGCTAAAGCGTTAGGACAAGTTGGGTTTAGTTGAGCCAACATGATAGAAAACAGTAAGATAGTAAGTAATTTATTTTTTTAGAAGAAAAATGAAAAAATAATTTGCTCCCAGCCACAGAAAAACAGATGGTCAAACTAGTTATGAGGACCAAACCTTTCTGTTGCCTCAGAAAAGTGGTCAGGATGACAGGTATTTGAGCTATTCCTTGCCTTTTTTTTTTTCCTGTGTTACCAGCACATGTAGGTCAATACAGAATGCTAGGAAGCACTCCTTACTTTGTGACAAGTGAAATAATCCTACAGATATGTCAAACATACTTGCCTATACCATGGCTGCCTGCAGAATCATAAAAGCCTTATCTGTTTTCTGTTACATTTCAGGTTTTTGGTTTTTTTACATAGGAATTATTGCATTGATTATGTTCAAAGAAAGAGGTATCTTGATTTCTTCACTCCCATTAAAATTCACATGGAACTGAGAACAATTCACTAAACCTCAGGTCAACTAACAGTAGAGATTATTTATTACTACAGAAAATTCAGGCATTAAGTTTTCAGTATTGGTAAGCTATACAGGTTTTTATGTTATGTCCTATCAGTGTTAGCATGATATGCACCATTTACTTACACAGATTAGCTGCATCTAATTAAAAAAAAAAATTACACATTGATATTAAAAATTACTTTTCAAGTCACTGAGCACAGAAGTACACAACAATATAGATTTTGTGAGGATTAAAGGAAGCAATGGAAGTTGTAAACTAGAATGACAAAAAACTATCTAGAGAAATGCATGAGTTCCCTTTAGAGTCTAAATGAAACAATAGTTGAAATTAATTCTGCTGTAAATAAGTACTGCTACAATCAAAACTGTCATTTGCATTGCTACAGCACTGTCCCTTTGCATATAAAACCAGATTTATTTTATTACATCTCCATGCAGGAATTGAAATGCTATGTAACTTCATAATGGCCAAGTCCCTCTATTGATGTCTATGTTCAGATCTTTTATTAATGCTGAGCCATTTATGACCAGCAGAAGGTTAAAAAGTTCTTCAGCAACAGTCAACATTTTCAAGCAATAACACTTAAAAGATTGCTGATGCTTAACATCTCCAAATACACCTGAACAGTAATTTTGACTTGCAGGAGATTAGTTACATGAAGTAAACAGAACCAAGGCTACTCTTGGTGTTAAGACACCACTTTAAGAATGCCAAAGGGAAAACCACAATGGAAATAATGTTTCAAAAGCTTAGTATATCGAAGATGCCAAGTTCACCAAGTTCAGCCTACCTTGCCTACTCATCAATGTCCCATTAGACACAGTTCTTATGTGAAAACCATGTCTGGAGACTGAGCTCAAAGACAAAACTGTTTTGGGAGTTTTTCAATTAAGCTTAAAAAGACAACATAATCACTATTTTTGCCCAACCACGCAACTGTTGGTACAGTAAAGGAGGTTGAAAGGAAGGTGAAATTCCAGCTAGCAGGAAGGATTCTGACCAGCCTGGAGTGGAACATAAGCTCTTCCTCACAGAAGACATGATAGTGTAAGTAAGGAAATGAAAGTACAAAGTCCATAGATTTTGTGTCTCTTGCCTTCTTCTCATGCTCTCCATAGAATGACTGGATTAGAAACTATGTTCCAAGGGACAGCACAGATGAAGCACATTTTGCTAAACACAGTACTATACACAGAGCTATTGGCAAGTTTAATTTGGCTACTGATAAAAATGAGATGGCACCATCCTAGGAATCAACTTTATTTTCCCAGCCTTTCCTTCTTCTCATTATCAGTTCCTAATATCACCAGAAACCACCATTCAGTTTAATACAGCAGTTCTTTAGGCATCATAACAATTCTTTCCAGTTACTTTCTAGCACATCTTTAGTAAAGCTGTTTTAGACTAATTTTTCTGAAGCTTAACTTTCCCCTAGAAGAAAAATCAAAGCACTTCAAAGCTTTATTTTACTTCATATGGAGTATTCAAAAACATAGACATGAGTCAAGCATTTTTAGTATATGTAAGTATTTCAAGAAACCAAATCATGAAAATCAGGATAAATCCTGAATATGTGCAATTGGAATGGTATGCTCTAGCATCCTGATCCCAAAAGGGCCTCAAATAATAATTTGGAAATCATAAAATAGCTTATTTTTCATTCATTACGCTTTCACATTCTCTTTAGCAAAAGGGGAATTTACTAAGTACCTTTAAAGGTTAGTAACACCAAGGAAAAGCAATTTCTTTGTAATTGAATATGTGATAAGACACAGACTTGCTGAACAAGAAAATACTGATTCTTTGCCCAGATTTCAGTTTGCAAATCTGTCCCAGCACAAACGGCCATTGACTTGTTCCTGCACTGAGACTCTACTAAAATCATTCTTCACATAAGTTAACACACCGTCATCACTACTGTACAGAGGAAGGAAGAAAAAAAAAATCAGAAAAGGAAATTAAATAAGGAAAAAAGAGCAGAGCAATCAAAATGCATTGGCAGTGTCCCCAGAAGGACTGGTGGAGAGCAGCTGCATCCTGCCAACACCTGGAAATCCCTGCCCAGGAATGGCCACTGGCAGGCTGCCAGCTGCTGCCAGCCATCAGCACCACTGTCAGGGATGCAGTTCCTTCCCATCCTTACATCACATTCTGTGATGTAATCCAAACCACACAGGGGAGATAGAAAAAAATGGTTTGTTATGAAACTATTCAGGTCACTTTTTAAACGGGACTTGTCCTCTTGTGAAGCACTACATTAAAATCATTCACTAACAGTAAAAAACAAAAAAAAAACAACCAACAACAACCCCCCAAAAAACCCAACAAACAAGCAAACAGGTTATGAAATACAAAAAGCCAGAAGCATGGACTGCATATTTTAGTAAAGGCAAGAGATGGTTACTGGTAATAAAAGAATTAGGCCAAGTCTTAGAATGTTGTTTTTCCTTTCTATAGTATATGAAATTCAAGTGACCACAAAACATGTATTGTCTGATCAATATTTATCCCCTCCTGGCACAGATCTAGCTTTCAGAAAATTCTCTACATTTGAGGATTTCTGAACCACTATCATACTAATCCTTGATTACAGCATATTAATTTTAAAATGCAAGAAAAAAACCCAAACCTTAATCTATGCATTATTAACAATATTTTCATTATTTATAGGCTCATTCAAAAGAAAATTCACTTCCTCTCCCTTCCTTTTAAGCGAGTTTAGCTGTGTCCAGATCTGACCACAGCAAATCAGTGAGTGAATTGGGTTCCTTCCTCAGTTCTGGCTTCTGACAACACAGTAATCACAGCATCCTTACTGCCAGCCACTCAGTATCTTTGTCATCAATCTTATCTTTAGCTGCCAGTCAAGGAGAGAATGGGAACATAAAGCATCATGATGTAGTAACCCAGATAAAACTTATCAGTGATTTAAATTACACCAAAAAAGAAAAAAAAAACCCACCCAGAGAGATAAAACTTCCTCAAGAGGCCTCTTGGTAGTAACTGACATCTTTCAAACTTACCAAAACCATTCCATAAAGACTTTCATAAGGACAGCTCTTAAAAGGAGATTAAGAGCTTTAAGTTTACATTTCACATCAGTTATATAAAAAGTCTCCTGTATAAATGCCATCTACAGTCTACTGTAGATGCAAATTAACTTGTTCTAAGGACTTGTTATCAGATAACTATTTGGAGGAGCAAATTGGAAGCAGTGTTTCCATTATCAGCGGCTTGTCGAAATATCAGAGAGATTCTATTTCTGTAGACCATTAGGAAGGCCTCTGCTACAGTGTGACTCTAGAGTTCCTCACCAGTTTTTCTTTACAGAACTGCAAGACCACAGAAATCACTCAACTGCAAAGGAGGCACCAACCCATCAGGATTCCCCCAGTGCCAACCAAGAAGCCTGTGACAGCAGAGAGGTTTAACTGAGGTGTCTCAGGTCCAATACCACACTGTAACTAGATTTTCTCATCTCTCATGTTTTGCTTTCTACAAGAATAAAATTAAATAATACTAAAAGCTGAAAAATCACTTAAACTGTGTAAGTAACAGATACATGATTAGGGAAAAAATACTTCCTTCAGAGATATTGAACAGCAGGGACTATTTCAAACAATTCTCTCTCAAACTCCAGCAAGCTAGAAAATCAAGCAGGAAATAACATAATCAAATTCCAGTTAAATAATACTTGGGTTGCAGAGTTCAAGAAAATTTGGACATAGAAGTTGACAGAAAAAGTGCTGGTGAGTATGACCCAGCGAATAGATGCTGCTCAGTATGACCCATCTTCCTCACTCGGGAGTTCCATTCAGTTTTACCTCTTTGGTCCACAGCTGCAAAGATTTTTAGTAGCTCAGGATGAGTTTTAGAACTCAAAATTAAAAGTCAATAACTACAGACTTTATGATCTGCTTTACTGCTAATGCCACTTTGAGTTAAACCAACAGTCAGCTGTTCTGAAAATTTAGTTCTCGTAAACCTGGTAAATCTTCTATTTTCACCCCTTAAGATCCCTATGCACACATCTTTAGTGGTTTGGAGTTTTCCTAGTAACAGAACAAGAAAACAAGCTTTCATCCTCCTGCACTAATTTCATTCAATGTTTCACTTAGGAGTGAAAAGCTCTGGAGCACAGAGGGCAGGCAGTGAGCTCTTCCAGCATTTCTCTGCAGAGACTACAATGCACAAGAGGAATGATAACAATAATACACAAATACACACCAGAACCCAACTGCTTTCTCTCCTTCACTCTTTAGTGTGTGCTCATACTTTTATATACACCCCAAAGATTTTCACATCATCTCAGATGCTGAAATTTCTTTCTCATAGACATTAAACAAAAAACACAGCAAGCATATCACCCTTACACAAGATGTAAAGAGAGCTCTAAAATCTGAATCCTAAGTACCCTGTGGGAAACATTGCTGAAGCATGAACATTCATTAATTATAAAAACTGATTAAACTTTTCCTTCTTAAAGCCTTAAGGTTATTTTCAGATTCTGCCTTCCCAGAATTGGGTCACCTTCATGCCCTGCCCCCCACCCCTCCTCCCCAATACATAATTTACTAGCATTAATTACCTTAATTTAAAATAAATTCAAATAAGCAGAGCTTGAGGAAAAGTATTCCAGCAATACGAGGACTGCCTCTAGAAAGATCAAGGGGATCAGAAGCAAGCAGGAAACAAACTAAACCCTTTCTTCTTAAATATCAAACAGAAACTCGCATGGACTTTCAGGGCAGAAACTACAAAGCTGACTACTAGCTACACTCATTACTTTCTTGCCAATTGCCTTACTAAAAAACATTGACAAAGTTTGCCAGTACACAAGGTAATAGTATACTGTGAACAAAAGATATTGTAAAAATAACGTGTCAGATTTCAGGCATAGTTCTTGAAGTAGAGGGTAAAGAGCAGCCCATCCTATGACCTCCCCTGGGAAGCAGTAACAAGTGTTTGAGGCACAGATAAAAAGGGGCTTTTTTGCCTATTTTTCTAATCAAAATTGTGAACATAGGAGAGAATGAAAAAGGAATAAGAAGGTGGTAAGAAAAATCAGCAGCTGAAAAGCCACTGCTAAGATTTGAGGCCTAAAAAAATAATAAAAAATAAAATATTAAAAAAAAAAAATCTATGCAGCCAACATGGCAACAAGTTCAGAACTTCTATTTGTCTGTAACTTTGACAAGGTGTTTCTCAATACAAGACAGAACAAGAAGAGAAAAGGGGAAAAGTGACAGTATTAAGGACTATGGAAAAATGGAGTCAGTTGTGCCAGTGATGAGCAATTAATAGAACAAGGGAGTGCAATCATACCAAAACTATTTCCTAATTAAAATAATTACATTAGCTGGCCTTTAAGGAGATTTATTTATAGTAAGTGTGACAAGCTATTAAGGATTCAATTTAGATCAGAAGTCTCAAATTATGTCTTTAGGTATGGGGTGGAAGTGAGCTGCTGTCAAGCAAAATAACTCAGAGAATAAATTTGTCTTTGGCAAGGGACATAACCGGAATTATTCTGCTAAGATCAGAATTCAAATAATTATGGACACATGTAGATTGCAAGTGTGATTGCTACAGTCAAAAAACTTCTGAAATAGTTGTCAAATTACATTTGATTTGTAAGAATTCTGTTGTAAGTTTTCTTATACAAATAGCATTTTTAAAAATGGTATTTTGTCTTTTTGTAAATCACTTTATATCTAGTATATACTAAAATTTACAAGGTTCTCATGGTTGTATTTTTCCTATATTTAAATACTGCTGAAGACATTTGGAGCCTCCCACCTCTGATCTCCCTGTGCAGACCCTATGAGCTGTCAAAATAGCCGGAACCAGCACATTAGAATTGAAACCTCCACATCAATCTATCTAAAAGCCACAGAGTTTTAGAGATGAATGAGGAAGGAAGGAAGGAAAAAACCATAAAAAAATTCCTAAAATCTTTCCATGTTCTCTAATTTTCATCCCCAAACGTAGCAGAACATCTGTCTAGAGAAGCAGATCAAGACCAAACGATGGGCATCGCCAAGTCAGACTGTAAAATCATTAGTTTGGACTTGCTTTTTTTAAGTTCAAATTTCCTGTTGGAAACACAAAATGCTCCTCCTGCCATGTAGACTGCTCATCAAGTTAGTCCTGAAGAAAAAAATACCCTTTGTCTTGGACAGAAAAATCTCATGGAACTAGATCAGAGGTATGGAAGGTACACTAAGTGCACACAGAGCTTATTGCCAACAACACTCAGCAGAAAAGCTCATTTATGTCACTCAGAGCTGGCAGCCTAGAGACACATAATGCAACAACTGCAACCTATACAAGAAGACAATTTTTTTTCACTAATTACTTAAATCACACTTTAAGAGGTACATCAATATGCTAAAAAATAATGTATATTATGAACTCAAGGAGAAGTAATTTCACTGGCACTTTTAAACTCAGCTGTTGTCATCAGTATTTCTTATCTGGCAAGAACTTTTTCTCATTAGATTTCCAATGCTTTTCTGCTCCCTAATCCTAAACCCTTGCCTCCAGATACTAAAGGCCACTTGATTCACCTTTCTGATCCCATTTCATAGCACAGATGCTGCTATTTCCAAGAAGCAATCTTTTCCTCTGTAAGCCCTGATCATCATGGCACTCCAAGTGCTGATATACATTTTTCTTCTACCCCATTGTTATCTACAGTGATTTACTGATCAATTTAATTTTTATTTGGCATATTAATAATCCAGTGTATGTCAGGTTCCCTTTAGTAATGAGGGAAACTCGTTTGCTTCCATGGACAACAAAAAGGATTCTGGTGATAGCAAGACTAATGAGAGAATCTAGAATCCTGAACTTGTTGTAATCACCTGGAGTGAACATACTGCTTAGTAATAGACATCCTCCAAATGAGACCAGTGTCATAAGCCACTAAAAATTCAGAAGTTTGCTTTGCAGTTCAGAATGGAAAGGCTACATAGTTCTACAAGAGTATTCTCCTTCCTTTTTATTCACTAGAAGCAGTTGGCATTCACAACACCTCATTTTTATTATAAAAGAAATTGGACAAAGATGACAATTCCCACAGGGCTGAAAAGGTTTTATTTTAAGTTTCTGTGTGAACTTTATGAAAAACAAAGCAAAACCAAAGAAAACACCCCACAACATTATTGCAGTTAACAACTTACCAAGTAGTTGAAATTGGTAACTAGACAAATCTGACAAATTCAGCTCTGGATCAGGCAGTAGTAAAACATGCAGCCAAGCTGCTTCAAGGAGCCCAAACTTTCAACTGCCTCTAGTACCTGTTCTGAAAACATTACCATCTGAATTCCAGCCACTATCTCCTTTTAAAGCAGTTGGGTATGCTACCTTGGCTTGGCCTATCAGGCATGCACTGCTTTCCCCTTTTATGATGTAAGCAATTTCCACAGTGATGAAACATGTCACACAAGATGATAACAGCCCTATCCCATCTAAATCAATACCAAAACGCTGACACTAACTTTTATCATGTTATCTGTTACCTAATAAGCCTATGGGTAAACTTGATTTAGCTCTCAGCGGTTTTCAAACGTACCTTAGCCTGTGAAAAATACATAGAGAAGGATTGAGAAAGTAACTTCCACTAGCAACAGCTATGGTTCTAACAACTTTAATATGCATCTCAATGAACAGCAACAAGCCATTCCATACAAGTCATTCAAAAACCTATGCTTGGGTATATATTCTCCAAAGGTATATGTTACCTTCAAAGGTAACATATTTAATATTCACCTAATTATTATTGAATAATTAGGTGAATATTAAATAATTAGGTAAATATCTATATTTAACTGTTTAAATAAATTATAAACCAATAATCCTTTTAAGTTGGAAACATGTCCTTAGTTTCATCGTTCCAGAGCACTGTTACAATTTAAAGGATTCATGATGCACTTCCTATAGCTAACAGTGCACCACTGTCATGAAATTATCTCCACCTCAATTAGCAGTCTGCTAACCTAATATTAAACACACACAGCTGTATACAAAATAATTGCATCAATTCTTGAATTTTAAAGCATTCAATAATTTGATAGCACATATTCTAAAATGAAATATTCTTAAATTGCGTGTAATAGCCCCTCCCTGAGTAACCTTTTTTCCATATTGCTTTTCAAATACTACTAGTGAAAACAGGAATAGTAACAATGACCTCCCCACTGACAGATTTCAGCTCTAATTTAAATGGATCTCATCGAAGAAAGAGAGAAAGAACATGCACGTCCTCAACAACTTACATCAGAAAGACAGAGCTCTGCATTTATTATGACAGTCCAAAAGCACTTTATCCTACAGCACTGGAATGAATTCTTAAGTCCCTCCTTTTATTTAATCAAAGCAAAGAATTCATTCTAGATTTGTGCAGTTCATTCATCAGACTGAATTAAATTTTTGATAAGCCATTGTTAAATCTTTCATAAGATAACGACCTGAACTTTAATAGGCCTTTCACTTGCTTCTCCTTTGTCTTCCAAATTTCCATGCTGCAAGGCACAGTGAAGGGCCTAGGAACTGGAGAAGACAAGCATGAAGAACTGGAGAAGACAAGCATGAGCTTCTTTAAAATACAGAATATCAGAATAGAGACAAAGCTTCAGAGATTAAGCATGAACACCTGCAAAGCAGTAAGCCAGCACATGTTATATTCTTATTAGAACCAAAATATTGCAACCAGGAAACAAACTTTTGCAAGAGAATATCCAGATTTAATTCTGCAAGTCTATCCCTCAAAACTCCAGATACAAGAATATTATTCTCTTACCTAGAATCTCACCAAAGATAGTACCAAAATATCTTGAGAACCCATTTCTACAGACATGTTGCTATGAAATGCATATTCCATCAAGACTAAGTATTTAGGAAAACGATCTTGTTTTTTCTGAACTTTCTTCACAAAACAAGCTTCTACCCCCTTTGTCTTCTACTGTTTCAGCTGTACAGTTTAGGTAAAATCCTCAGTCTTTACTCCTGAGGCACCCCTGATCACACCAACTGCACTCAAACTCAGAGTTCCTGCCTCCTGGTAGCCCCATCAACCAAACCTCTACTACAAAGCCAGCTCAGCTTCAATTTATTATAGGTAAATTAATACAGTATGAAAAAACTCAAATCGATTGATAGATTGCAACCAAAAGTAAATAAAAAGCAAATAGTCTCCTGACTCAAATTATTTTTTCTCACCTGGGGCATTTGTTGCAGCTACTCCCAAAATAGATGTTTTATTTGGCATCAGCAAGAAGCAGCAGAGGTAAGTATCTGATTTTTTCTGATGAGCTTTCAGAACTAGTCTCCACTCATCTTTTACCTAATTAATTTGCTCAAGTGCTCAAAAAAACACTTGGGGGTTTGTTTTGGTGTGTTTTTTTTGGTTTTTTTTTTTTTTTAAATTCACACACTCAGCAGAGATTTACATTTTATTCTCTTTTAAACTTTCCACCGCATTAATGATGTATCAAAAACAACTTTTAAATCCCAGCTCCCACAAAATCTTTCACAGAAACACCCAGGCTTGCAGACACCTCAAAATATCACCTGGTCCAAACTCCTGCTCAAAATAGGGAAAATACTGAATTCAAAATTTCAAGTTCAGGTTGTTTCGGACTTTGACCAAGCAGGTCTTCAAACATTGCTCTCTGCCCTGAACGGTGCTCCCTTCTCTGCCTCTCCAGATGTTCTTGTCAGAATATACAGTAGAATCTACTGCACATATGTCAGTATGTGCAGTAGATTTTGACTGTTTTACTAAGTAGGAAGTTAACACAATTTTTTTTCATGCTGACTCAGTTTATCACAGAGCTAATAAGGGGATCCATTTATGTCTATAGTTTGTGCTCTTCTGTACTGATTTTAAAAAGTAATAGTAAGAGAAATATTAGTTCACTGGCTTTGGCTGTTAAAAGGATTCAAAATGTAGTCTCCGCATAGTCTTCTCAAAAAAACATGAACTCTAGGTCCCTGAAATAAACCAAAACCCAAAAGACAACTGCCACACTGAAAACAATTACGAAAGGAACAAGAGAAGGCAAAGAAAACAAAAGACTCTACCCACAATTCAGCTATTCCTGCAAACATCTTGCACCTCAGAACAAAGTATGAGGGACCTGTTGTTTTCTGAGGCTGAAGAACAGAACCACAGAATAAAGTAAAATACATTTTAGTAACTTTTTTCAAAAGATAACCTGCAAAAGTATCTTACAATTTCTTATGCACAGAGTATTTTCCACTTCAACAGCTAGGCGTATCTCTAAGCAATGTCCTTCCTAACACTGCCTGCATCCATGAGAAGTGTCCAGCAAATCTTTCTCAACACTCTCAAGCAGGAACTAAAAAAACATCCTCAGGTGCTGATGCAGAAGTTAAGGCTTGGAACAGTGGCTGTAATGACACTGAGACTCAGCAGCATTTTCACTGGGACAGTCTGTGGTTTGCACACCACTGTCAGATAAGGCTGATGCTGTTTGGTACACCCAGGAAAAAAACAGAAGAGCATAGCCATGGCTCAGTTTTAATCCCATATAAATCCACAATAGGCCCAATGCCTGGTGGTTCTTATTGGTTGGCTCCAGGCTTCCAAAGGCATGTAGCCACTAGGAAACATTAGACAAAAGGACTTAGGTGGAATTAGATGGCATTTAGGCTGGCGAATCTGGGCCACACCATGCTATCCCTTTTCTGAAAGCCCTGAACACTGCCAGGATATTTTGACCAACAAATAAATAACAGATTACTGGAAAAGAACTACATCCAAGTCATGCATTGTACTGTTCTAAGTACATACAATCAATAAAAATTTTCAATTTGGTTTCTACGAAAGCAATGGGTTTACAGAAGTTCATGGCCTATGGTCCAGTGGGATATGAGGGAAACATCCAGTTCATAAACTGGTTTTTTCATCGCTGATTTAGCCTGTGTGTAACAACATAAAAAATTGCTGATCTGTGACACTCAGCTCGAGTCTCTGCTCTACTTTTTTGCTTTAATAAGGGAGACTGAGAAACGTAGTATCTTATTTTTTTTTTTTTTGAAAACCTCTATCACGGTCCATAGTACAGATGATGCTGTTGTTCTGCACAGCATTATATCAACTGAACTACAAGAAAAGGGGTTTAGGACAATAAAACTGAAGCCACATCATACATAGATGGAATATTTCTGTGACAATTTTATTGTGTCACTTGCAGAGGAAGTATCAGCAGCCTTTGTTAAACTATTACAACTCTGTTTGGGATTAGAATTATTTAAATCAGAGCAAGTATTAATGGTCATTGATACCATTATGTCTATACCATGTTGCACCTTTGCAGAGGTTTATTTTCAAGGCAGAGAGAAGTTACCTATTATTTTCCCCAGGCAGATTATCCAGTTTAAAAGTCAAGAACAGAAATTCCTTTTAAGAACATTGAAACAAAACTAAAAACAAAACATACAGCTTTCAACAGAAAGCACAAATGTAAGAAATTTTCCGTAAGTTACCTGTCTTTAATCCACTGACAGAAACATCAAAGCAGCATTAGTGATACTGACTAAACCTCCTAACTGGTCTGCACATATCAATACCAAACTTAAATCTCTAGTTTATACAAATAGATTAATTTTACTTCTTGAGATAAAGTAAACTCAGAAAGCAGAAATCTTATCACGTGGCAAAGCTCCAGAACCTCAACACTAATCCTCAGGTCTTAAAACTAGAGCATACAGAAACATACTGCATTAAAAACCAGGAACTCCAACTGAAGTAAATATACATTTTGAAGATCTCAGCTGATGTCACCTACTTCCTATTTCTTGAAAATAGCTCTAGTTTTAAAAGTTCAGAACTATAATCTCTCCTTTGACCAAACTCCCTACACAGCGGAAAAGATGAAGTTTACAAAACCAATAGGTGAGTTGACTAAAACTCTGAATGTGTATCCCTGACATGCATATTTATTTATAAAATATATACATGTATTGCATAAAAAGGAATACACACCATACACAAAAAATCTCATAAAGAGACTGGGGATTTAGAGAATGGTTAGAACTATAAATGAAGGGAAAGGGGACAGGAAAAGTTCTGTTGGTTTTAGGTTTAGAACAGGTTTTTTCTGTATCTTCCTGAACACAAGTCATTTGAAGGGGACATGCTATAAACTGATAGAGACTTTAACCTTTCAGTCATCAGTGTTAATGATTAGCTTGAGCTATTAAGTAGCTTGAGATAGTTAATAAATCTCTGCAGCTAATCACTCCAGGCCACAGAGAACAATAGGCCCTTTTGCTGCAAATCTCTGTGGAAAGGCCAAGAACCAGAGGAATGAGGAAATGTAAGGATCTTCACAGAGTCTCAGGAGGTATCTTTACAGTACAGCTTCTTCCTCTCACAAAGGACAAGTTCAGTTGCATTTTCCTTTGCAATACACATTTTGTAGTCTACCAAAAGCCACTCCTGCTAATGCCAAGTCAGGCACACTTCACAGCAAATAGATCACTTAAATGAGAACTGCATGTTTGAAGACTGAAGCACACGGCACGATGCATAACTTTGATTTCCTGTTAAGGAGGCTTGTTGGTCTTACCTTGTTCATTCTGCCAGCTAATTCCACCTCATGACATTAGAAAGAAATTTTCTAACTCCCATGTTCACATTCCGTTAGTTCTCCATAGTAAGTGACTGGTAGACAGTATTCATATCATCACAAATCTTCCTCTCAAATACTTCCAAATCAAGACAAAAATTTTCTATCATTTGGAAGACTATTTACCATCTATTTCTTTGGATGTAATAACAAGCAGACACTAATCCATTAGGTCTAAGAGGCCTTTGCTCACACTGTAATTTTCTAGAGCAAGGTAGGACACAGTGCAAGGCAGGCTGTGCACTTAGCAAGAAATGGATACATCCTTCCTTTTAATCACTCCAAGTAGCTGGGACATCAGAAGTCTCACAAAGTGAGAGGTGGGAGAGAGATCACAGTATCATATTGTTGAAAACATTAACTTTCTGTTTCAGAAAAAAACCTTGTCCTCAACCCTCCCACTCATAACAAAAGAATCTGTTGCCACAGTACAAAGTGCATCAATAGTGACCACCACATGACTTTTATGGCTTTCTCTAACTGGTAAAGGACTTAATTCCCTTCCTTTTGCATTTGCCTCGTTTGATTAATGGTCCCCTTAATGGGTATACTAAAAAAGTAAAAAAAAAAAAAAATACCTCAAACCAAATTAAATTTCAGATTCCAATAAAGTATTTAAAAATCATCACCTGAGCTTTAGTGCACTGGAAAACCATCACCTATAAGAAGTACAGGAAGTTTGTATTTTCCAGTTAGCATCTTTGAACATTGGTCCTACGTGACTGACACATGGGATAGTCTCACACACAACACCAGTAGCACTTCCATTAAATCTATTCCAAAAAAAAAAAAAAATACTGATGCAAAATACATTTTCCACCTCTGCTTCTCAATGAAATTCATACAATGTTTTCTCAACATGTTTCAAATTTATAGACAACACCAAGATGAGAGCTGTCTCGGCCCTAGAGAATTAGCTACAGACTGAATAAACAGATCGCTGCATTGTCTCAAAATACAGTTGAGCCTCTCACCCTAGGCATAGGAAACATTCCAAAAAAGTCACAAATGAAAATACAGCTATGGTTACACCTTTAGTTACACCCAGAACTGCAACTTGTGTAAGTCCTGCAATAAATTGGTGCTGAACCTTAGCAAGTTTTTTTCCTATGGAAGGGTGTTCAAACGTAGGCAAATTACCTTTCTTATTACTTCTAAAGTAGGGTTTTTTCTACTGGTATTTTTAAGCAAAATTGCATTGAACAGAGAAGCATGCTATATGTAAACATCATTCAAATTCTGGATACTGGATTTTTCAACCAGACTTTGGCTTTACAGTTCTGTTACTACACAGAACGATGTTGTCTCATATTAAATACCCAAGTTTACCATGACTGGCAGAAACATAATAATCACAAGAATATGACAGTAGTATATATAAGAAATATTTAGAATAGCATTTAAAATCTTGATATGTACAGAAAAAAACTGTGCCTGATGGCACAATAAAACATGATCAGGGCTGTGGTTCTGTGCCCACAGCTCAAGGTAGCTCTAAAAACATACCCACAGGCTTAGACATACTGGTTTTGGCTAAAAGAGTTATAGACAGCCAAGTAGAAATCATTCCAGAAGTTAAAATAAATCAGTAATTAAGTGACACTTTTCAGAAATATAATTTTAGTTCTCATTTCCTTTTTTCCTAAATACTTTCTGGGTGGTTATTTTGAGATGGCTATTAACCGCTAGGTTATTTTTAATGTCCTGCATGTGACAGATGTCTCTGGAAGAAAAGGCAGCTGAAGGACAACAAACTCCTTCAGGATGGGTTTTACATTCAATGTTACTGTAAGGATCAACCCAAAAAATGCTCAAATAAACTCAAGTCACACTGACAACCTACATATAAAGAATTATTTACAACCACTGTTCTTTTTCTTTCTAAAGCAAGTCTCCACCCACAGGACGTTTAGCCTCAGAGAAGGAAATGCATCTGACCAGGTTGGAAATTCCTAGGAGCGGGATCTGATTTGGAATTGAGACAGGGAGTAAGGAAACAGGATCTAAAGGATATCCTACAGAGAAACCTGTAATTGCTTTTTGTTCTAGTGTCATTAAAATGACAAAAGGGACCACCATACAGGCTCTCAAGTCAGCAGTTTCCTGAGCAGGTTGCAAGACACCAAGTAATTGTTACAGAAAAGTGAGGAAAAGGGAGAAAAACAGGTACAGAAAAGTCTGTCATAGAAGATATCCTTAATACAGTAGTAAATGAATAAGTAATTCATTACAGTCTGAGGCATTTTAAGAATTAAAAATTCTTCAATAATGCAGTATCAAACTGGGTCTACAAGATGTACACATCTCTTGAAGACACCAGACAAATTTAGCACAGAAAAGATGCGATCACACAGGAACAATGCAGCCCATCACTTTGATACAGAAAAAAATTGAAAAAAACTTTAGAACACTCTAGATTAAATAGTAGATCCTTTACTGAAATGCTTAAAAGAGAAGTAACAGGCAGCCTTGCGGGGTTGAGACAGAAGATCTCTTTCTCTGAGTCAACATCTGGGCCTGGTATGAACTTGAGCCCGTACTCCTCCATTACATGCTAAGGAGCATGTCTGCATAACAAGTGGAAATTCATCCTTCTCTGAGAAGATTCCTCCCTGCACCGACACCACTACACTGCTCCCTAAGTCACCTTTGGGTCACAATTAAAGGACAGCTACGACGTGATGAAAAACACAGTCCATCATTACTTTTTTTCAAGTAGGCTACATCAGTCCTTCTGGATGTTACTGAGGCAGAATGTACAACAACAGGTGCCAGAGAAATCCATCTGTACTCCTTGGAAGTGCCAAAACACAGATCTGGAAAATGTTGCTGCAGACACTCTTGGGTCCAAAATGACTGCAAAAGATTAAGTAAACCACCAGCCAAGAATCTAGTAATTTATGGCAGCAATTCTATTCTTGTCCCAATTAGAAATAAAAGGTAAAGTTTCTAATAACACTGCTTAGTAGCCTGGTATTCATTTTTAGAACAACACTTGAAATAGACAAGTTCAATATCACTACAATTGCTTTTCCTATGGATACTGCACAGAAAGTCACTTTAGGGGAGAGACAAGACAGACTAAAGTCCCAAATTCCTCTTGAATCCAAATATACTAAAGAGATCAGAGACTTACTATCAATATAAAGATGAATTTGTAAGCACTTCCTTAGAAATTAGTCTGCTTTCAATTTTGATCAGACATAACTAATTAAATGCCAGTTTCCTGTGGATCACTTTGACTTAGCTGACTAATGTAAAACCATGCAAAACCAAGGTATTTACATATCTGGAACTTGAAAGACTAGAAATCATAGCACTGCCCAGATCAAGAATATGGAAAGAGGAGCTGGCTGAGCCTTCAAGTTAGATTTGCTATCAGCCTGCTAAACAGACTAGAAATAATTAGAAATTTAAGCCTTTATTGAGAGTCTAGTGACTTCTCAGGGATTAAGAACACTAAGTTTTGCAACTGTGTATAGTATTGTAAAAAAGCAGGTTTGTCTAGATTAATATAAAAACTTGAAGGTGGCAGCCTGTATATATTTCATCAACATACAACAAAACAATCTTGCATGAACCCTAAGATATAACAAAACAGTAAAACTGAAGGCTTGGCAATGTTGACTACCATTCAAGACAAAATCAGAATTATATTTTTCTCTCAAGCAAGCCACCTTACTTTTTCAGCACTTAAAGACTTCTTCTATTGAATTTTAGTTATAATTCAATTATTAATTCCATGTACAATTCACCTTAATTTTAGAATCTCTAATTAGAATGGCAGACACAGGTGGAAGAACACAATTTAAATCCTAATGAATCCCCAGATCAATTTAAACTCTGATAAAGACAGATTTTTAAGAAGGTATGGAAAGCCTCTTATTCATCAAGAATAAAACAAATAATACTTTTTTTTCCATAATTTTCTCATTTGAAGTGAAGGAGACAAACACATGACTATATATCATGAATTTTTGAATTTCACTTCAGCCTGGCATGATGTCCTTTAGTAAACTTCTGCATCTTTGTAGTCAAGACATTATCTGTTAACTTAATTTTATAGATATTTTAAAAACAGATTAAACTAGGTGTACTAGAACACAATAAATCAATGGTGAGCAAGCAAAAAATTCCCATTTAGATGATGCTTTTAAGCCAGAAATGGCTAGACAATGTGTCCTCAAGATGATACAACAGGGAAATAGCTTACTTGGTAAGGATATTCACAAGATGTAAAACTCACAGAGTCACAATGCACAATGAGTTTTTTATTTTGGGATAGCCTCAAGGATATGATAAGCAAATTAAAGCTGTTTCTACTTTGCTCCCTGACATACCTTTTCTTTCTTCTTCCTCATGCAAGACTATGAAATAATTAGCTGCCACAATTTTGACCTATTAGAATTTCTATATTTAGTTCAGCAAAACCTAAATATTATCTCCAGATCTCAGAACACTATAAATAATTCCTGCTATTTCTTACCTGCCATAAAAAACTATGGAAGACTCTCAGAGGTTTTGCATAGCCCTCACTGGAAAGTCATTCTTCACTCTGCTGAAATTCAGCCTCACAGAAATAACTGTTCACACAGCAAAGCTTCAGAAAATCTGAAGTTTTAAATAATCCTTTCTAGCAGAGCTTCCCCCCACCCCCTAAAATCTAAACTGATTTCCGCTTTTTCTGTCATTTCAACAGCACCTTGGGCCTTTACTAATTTCTGTCCTTTCCACTTAATTCAATTCTCTGTTAAACAAGTGAAATTTTTCACTGTTGGCCAAAATTCAAATCTATGATTATTCCCCAGGACCTTAAACTGAAATTTCCCTCAATTTAAGTTGCCCTTTTTAGCTTAGAAACAAGAGAGAGTACATTTAATAACATATCAAGTACAAAAAAATATTTCCTATGTGTGTACTTGTTGATTTCCTTCACAGAACTACCATTCCAATAATTGTTTTATTGTTTAACCAACCTTGTACAGGAGAATACAGCCTTCAAATGCCTCAAGGTTTTTCTTAAATAAAGTACTTACTTCCTAACATGATGGAACTCAGTGTATTTTTCCAGGAGATCTGAAGTTAGCAACAAAATTCAGACCAATTGTACATAGGACCACAGTAAACGCAACTCAGGAAGAGAATACTACACTGAAAAAGCCCTGGAAAGGTTTTGCCTCAGCATACTACCATTATCACACATCCTTGTTTTTCACTTCAGAACTGTGCTTTTGGTTTTTAAGTCAGGGAAGTATTTTATTTTATGGGACAAGGGAAGTAAAAGAAATGCAAAATTATCTAAGGCATTAAAGCAGCTTAAAAGCATTTAATGCCATAAGCTGCTTTCAATGCCTTCGATCTCTTTAAAAGAAGAGGACCACCAAAAAAAAACACTCAAGCAAAAAGTATTTCTGAAGGAAAACAAGAAGCCTTCGTGAAATACTGGTTTAGGAGGCATATATAAATATGATATAAACTTTCAAGAAGGACATTTGTAATATTTGGGGGCAAAGACATAAAAACTCAAGACTGGCTTTCAGGAAGATAGAGTGGTGGAGTTGAAGCTCTCAAGTGCATAATTTACCCTTGGTGATGAATGGTTATGGCTCTGGACTAGCTTTGGACAGATGCTTCTAACAATGTAGCTGAAAAGAGGTGAGGGGAAGCACAATGGGCAACCAAATCCAACAACAGAAGGGCCACAAGCACAAGCATGTGCAGCAAAGCATCTCAATGCACAAACAAGAACAAGTCTGCCCATGGACCTTGAAGGGCAAGACCATTCCACACTGACAAAAAATGATCTTTTAGCATCATGTTACTGAGCTGCCATATTTGGTATCAAGCACAGGCAGAGGAAAGGCATTTCCTTGAATTATTACACTCATATTAAACTGCCACCACTAACATTCTCAGTTGTGGTTTTATCTTATGTCTAAATAAAATGGTTAATCTTGGCAAAAAATGCCAGACAGTATTAATATCTCAATGAGGCGATGTAATACTAGGAAAAAATGTAGCTTGTAGTTGCAATTTTCTAAGCAATAAAAATACTCCAGCCTTAGGAACTTACTGGAGACCAGCTAGCACTGCACAGTCTGCATGTTAGAACTGCAATGATAGCCTCTATTTTATTTCTCAGCACTTAAGAAACACTGGAAATTAAAATACTGCCCAAATACTTCTAAGGTGTTACAAAACAGGTCTTTCCTCGGTCCCTGGAAAAAGAAACAACAACCCCTACTCTTTATAAATACCACTTTAAATTATTTTACAGGTAGATTCTGCTGCACTGGTAGACCTGAGCAGAGCCTCATTACTAAATAAGAATGTTACTCTGTATTCCATGCCATCAATCATTCAAAACCTACTACACAGGCAAGATATAGGTTGGGAATTTTCTATCAGGAATCTAGATTGAAGGGCCTTGGACAGCTTCTGAAATGGGGCCTTTAACTGCTCTCAGGTATCTCCTCACCACTCATCATGTATCTTGCACTAATGACAAGGTTTCAGAGCTCAACCATCCCAGTTCTCTGTACAGGCACATCTAATAAACGACATGCTGTCTCAGGTATGAAATTTGAAGCAACCAGTATTTCTGGTGCCTGTAATGGAATAAGTGATGGACATTTGCTTGTGTAAGCACTTAAAAATTACTCAGCACGCGACAAAACAGGAGCTTGAAACACCAGGGGAACAAAGACAATTCTTGAGGTTATGCTGAGCCCTTAAATGCCTTGAAATTCATGTTAAGCCAGAACTAGAGAAGTTATTTTGAGGACCCTTCACAAGATTAGAAGCAATGTAGTTGACTGAAGCAGATAAAACTCCCCCTTACTCTCAGTGCACTCTTACCTTGCAATCACTAAAAGAGTATGGTGTGGTTATTTTTCCAAAGGACTGCAGCACTGAAATACACACTTCCCCTTTTCCAGCCCTGCTCATAAAGATTTGCTTACTTACTGTTCCAAGACCATGTAAAAGCCACATAACCTATGCCAGACTACATATAAGACCATGGCAACTGGATATTACCGAACACACAGCTCAGCTTTTCAGAATGAAATTTAAAAACATGTTCAAGTCTCTCAGTCCAATGACACCAAAATAGCACTTCAGGTGTTTTTCCGTGTCACTGTTACAGTTAATCTAAACAGTCAAAATGGTAGTGGACAATTCCCACGAGGAGGCAGCTTCAAAGGGATGCAGGGCTGATGGGTCTACTCACCACCCAAAATCTTTTCTGTTCTAAAACAATTTCACAAGACAACAACTTGTTTAAAACTTTGGGAAATTTTATCACAACTAGCCCAGAAGCAGATAATTTAATTTGCTTTTTAAAAACACTGCCCCAACTTCTATTATGCTGGAATGTTTTCCTAGCTTAGTAAATCATCTTCTTCTGTCTGTTACTTCTGCAGTTATTGCACATTGTTCATTGACTAGCTCTTCATTGACCTTTTTTACTTTTAATATTTCCAGAGTCAAAGCACTCCAAGATTATTTCAAAGTCAAACCAGTGAAATGTGGTTATTTTTATGCCTGTATTGAGTTGGTCATTATTATCTGGCATTTGGAGAACAATTAAGGACACACAGCCAAGGTAATTTTTCCTAATTAGAACAGCATCAGTACAATCTGAGATGACTTCTTCCAAGCTTGAAACTGAAATCTGCTTCTTCAATGAAAAAGTTGTTTCCCCTACCCAAAACTCACAGACCAAACCTATTACTTTGCTAGACTGCTGGAGCTGAATACATTTATATCTATAAAACAGCAAGAAAGCATTTTTGAAGTGAAAAGGTATTTTGATGACTCAGGGAAAAAATGCTTGGGAAAAAAGGGTATGCATAAATTATACAAGGTCAGTGCTGGGAGACTTGGTTTTTACTTCTCTGAAAACTAATATTTACCTACCTAAACAATCAGAAGTGAAATCATTATTCATTATGATAAAATTACTACTATGAAGAATCATCATTATTGCCATAATAAACATTTTCTTTAATAGGGTAGTTCCAATTCAAATAACCCATTTCATCTCATCTTTTAATTGAGGAATATGGAAAAACACCTGGTTTTAAGGCCACAGAAATGCCTGTTGAAATTCACATCAGCAGCATGACTTATAGGTCGAAAGACAGAAAAGTAAACAAATTCTACCCTCTAGAAATAGCATCATCATCACAATTTTGTGGTTTTATTTTTTCAGGTGAAAAAACTGTGGAAAGAAGAACATCTTATTTGCTCACTTCCGATTTCAAATGCCACTGAAATGCCACAGTTCCTAAGCTCTACCTAGAAACACTTCCAGTAATGCTTCATTTTTCACCATCTGATGCCACCCACTGATAAGAAGCACGGACATGGAAATCAATAGGCAATGCTCACTGAAGTAGTGGGGGTCCAGATGCGCTTTACAGTGGATAAACACTGTGCCCTAGCTAAGAGAAACCCCGCCCTTACTGCACCTCGTCAAGAATTCCTACCAAAACACAAATATATCAACCATTCCTGGAGCTATTATTTGCTGCAAGGGCTCAGTCCACACCAGTGCTGAAGGCTCACACCACCAGCCATTATGGATGCCACCTTCCCAAGCAGTAATGATTTCTCGTTTGTGCAACATGACCTCACCACCCTTTAGAAAGCTCTGCTTCAGAAGACCAGAGGAATATTTCAAAAAATGGCTGTAATAACAACACAAAATTATTACAGAATCTAATTTTGGAAAAAAAAAATTCTAGAGCTTTTAGCTTCATGCTTTTCCCCCACTCTGTACTGCTCAATCATTAGCATATTCATATTTTCTGGATCGTGCTATCAAAATCTGCATAACAGAGATGAACTCCCTCACACAGCAAATACGTGTGAACATCTCTTAGCAACAACCGGTCATGAGCCAGCAAGGAAACTTAACAGTGATCCCACTTAAAACATCCTACTTATGCATACCAAATGATAATGCCATCAGTAAAAATCCGAACTGTTCACTAAAGCAGCATTCCCCTGAATGCTTGAAATTAAATCTTCCCCACAGAAGCCAGACACCAGAAGGAGCTGTGCTTCGTCCTTGACAGCTATTCCAAGAACACTTCCAAGGGAACAGTAACGTGTGCTTCTGTCCCCAACTGCTTCAGTTCCCAAATTCACATTCAGGGACTGCTTAAAATTCACTATGCACAGAACAGGCCTACATTACCATCACCAGAGAAATAAAGGAAGAGAAAAAGGGAAAATATTAACAGTTTTCTGTCTTACTCAACCATGTGGAAAAATAATTTTGCCAGTCTAGTACAGGTACCAATCACCACAGCAACAAAAATCAGACTTAGCAACTGGCCTCTAGGAGGTCTGAAAAATATGAATAAGCTTGATGTCAGTGGCCTCCTAATTGCATGTGTAATACTAACATCATTATGATATTGAGGGGTTTTTTTAGTCAGGCCAACTACATCCTCTCCTCCAACGAAACAGAGGGTGCCATTAAGTTGTACTAAAAATCTCATCTCCTACTAAACCTAGTCCCTTCTTTCCTCTTTTCTGCCCTTTACATGTAATCAGAGCAATACTTAGAGGTGTAGCTCCTCTCCTTTGCCATCAAAATGTTCATTGCTTTGAGGAAGGTGAACCTCTAAAAAGTCAAGTCACCTTTACACGCTGACAGATGAACTAGGTGTTATTGTTCCATGCATGCACTTCGTTTTCTGGTATTCATATTGGCCAGAAGGTTCAGGTCCTCATGGCCCTGAGAGTTACTCAGGGGGTACAAAAATCCCAACACTTTTTCATTTTACTATATGCTTAGAACATGCTTAGCTTTATGTAGCACACTTCTTGAAGGGCTGCTATACCTCAGATAACAGGCAATAAAGCATTCACAAATCTATTTGGGGTAGATGGGAAGAGAACAATGCCATTAAGCATAAATCAAGAAGTGAACTAGTTTAGAAAGATGGGTAGAAATAAAGCCTGACCTGACTCTCTGTGGAACACATAGACCACACTAAGAGAAGAGGGACCAGAATTATCTTCACAAGAGTGAACTTCCCCCGAACAAGGTAATAAAAAAAGACAAAAGACAAAGGTGCTATGTTGAGGAAGTGAAATGTAATGGAAAAAACAGCAACACGGCAAGTAATGCCTTCATTAAATTCAGCCCATTTTCTTGAAATATTCCTTTAAGGAAGGCAGTGAGTTCCAATTGATTGGAATGTACCCAAAGAGGGACACTAACTGCTTCTTAGTAAAAAAGCCTGAAAAATACTTTCAAAGTAGTTTTGGAATAGAACTTTCATCTCAAAGAAATGGATCTATACATTCTTGGAAAAGATACGAGTTACAGTTGTTAGGAAAATGCACTAAATACTTTAATGCAGCAGTTAGTGCTTACAATAAGTGGAAAAACTAAACCTGTCTCAGCTCATTACGTCTCCTGAAACATCTATCATCTTCTGAAGTATTCCTCCATCCTCATGCTTTTGTCAACTTTTATTTGACCTTAAGTCAAAAACAGATCTTTTCTCTAATCTTGAATCCTTCAATACACATAGACTTGTTTGAATTACAATAGTTTCACTGAAAATTATGTTGCCATTCAGCTAGCTGTGACAGAAATAACTGTCTGAATTACTATCTAGGGGAAGCAGCCCTCCACTAAAGTTAAGACCATTATCTCTGCTAGATACTTTATTCAAAATCATCCAGCTTCAGTGTGGGTTGTATAGCTTCATCACTTTTTTTGTATTAGCATATCTCATATTGAGTAAAAAGGAAATTATTCTTAAATACTCAATGCAAAATGATCAAAACGTTTCGTAGCTTATCAGTTCAATCCTTTCATATTCATTTTAAGCATATACCCTGTAGAAGTCTCCAAAATTGTAAATAGTAGTCTCAAAAATATTACTTGGTAGGTTTTGATAGCTGTTATCAGGCACTAAACTTTCAACAGAGAAGTTATAAGCCCTTCTCCTTCATATATACACCTGTACATTACTCATATCTCAGGAACACAAGTCCTTAGTTGATTTCTCACTGATGGCTTAAGCAAAGTATTTGTTTGTTGGAGAGTTGAATAGGACAAGTTATTGTCCAGGTAGGATTCTGTGAAGCCCATATGTCAATAACTTGTGAGTTTCAACCAAATGCTCTAACACACTCAGAATTCATGCAGTCTCTGTGAATAACTCAAGATAATGCACTAACTGTATGTTGAATAGCAAGAAAGCACAATGTATAGCTACATGGAAGAAAAATTATTTTAACTACCTTAACCATATTTTAAAATTTTTAAGGAAAAGGAAAACGTCTTTCTGATCTGATTTTAAGATTTACTTCACAAAGTAGTGTTTTACTGCCATTCTACTAGTTTCCAAGAACTCTAACAGGCAATTATGAAAACAACCTTGAGATGAAACAAAGCATGAGGCTGCACTTTGTTGCAATCCCAATTTCAACTTCCTACACCTTGCATGGAACCTTGCAAATAAATTTATTACAGCAGGCTTATGTTTTTAACTTTTAGCATATCTAAGATCAACTAGTGGTTTAAGTGAAGTAAGCCTACAAAGCACACTACCAGCACTTTCCAGTAACAATGAAATGATGGAAGCAGGGTGTTGGGCAGTACCTTGAGGCACCAACAACCCAAACAGGGTTTTAAGAATTCAGAAGGCATACATGTCCTGCCTAATTGAACAAGCAAGTCAGAGGTTGTGTCACCAGGTGATGGCTTCTGGGATGAGACTGAAAAGGTCTCAGCAGTGCAGAGCATTCAGCGTTCCCAACATCTCCCAGATCATCCCACAGTCAGAGACATTTGTTGAGAGAGAAGTCAGTACCGAATATACAAAGGTAACGAGTACCCCTCAAAATCAAAATGTAAAAATAAAATTAACAAGCACTAACAGAATGGCAGTAGGAATACACCACTTATACTGCATCTTATGATTCATTTCATGTCCACATGAAATGGAAAAAGTAAACAAAAATGGAAAAAGCTGAATCATGCTTGCCCATTTTTGTGGCACAAAGCTACATTATTAGCAATCCTCTGAAAAGAGGAATTTGCTTCTTCTAAGGCTGAAAGAGGACTTACTAAGCCTGATTCACCTATCTGCTGATCAGGTATTCTGGCAACCACTGGAAACTAAAGATGGTAAATGACAACACAGACACAGGCTGGCCACCAGCAGTACAGTGTTCTACAAGATTTCAAAGAACTTCTCACTTAAAGTCTGTCATAATGCCAAAAGCACAGTATGTTCATAAATTGGAAGAGAAAATATACAGAAAGAAACTGGGTTAAACCCAGATGAATACTTTGAGTTTAAAATCCCGTACCAGTAGTCTGTACTAATGAAATTCTGCAATTAATTTATTCTGTTCTTAACAAATAAAAATATTTAAAATGCATAATCTAATAGAATGGAGTCTGAGAATAAGGCAGAAGCCCCTCTCTGCTGATACAAGTAATTATGTATGCTATTTGTTTTTATGCAGCTGAACTGACTCAAAGTTCTGCATTAGCCCTCACACTGCAGCCCCTATTACACAGAACTCCCAGCTTGAGTCTACTCCCACAGCGCAATGAGCACACCATGAAGTGGCTGTGAATCACAGATGGTGCCAGCAGAGATCTCTCCATTCTCATCTTTAGTCATTCTGCAGGCAGGGAAATGCACTGGCTGCAGAGCCCCCACCTCCTGCAGCTTCAGCAGCAGCTCGACTCTGCTTTGCCACAGACAATCAGCTTACCTGCCACTGCCTGGCTCTTTAGCCTGGAGACCTGTTCTGTGTTCACTGCACACTAAATCCCTCATGCACTGCTGACACGGCAGCACTTTGTAAAACCTACAGATTAAGCCACTTATCCCCTGCCTTGGTCTGCAAGGCAGTTCTCACTCACAGGTGAGCTCTGGGCACACATCAAGGGCACAGTGTGAATTAATAATCTGCAACACCTGGAAACACTTCAGGCTTTCACCCTTGTAACTATTTCTGCAGATGGTATTGCTAGGGAACATGGAAATAACTATATAAAAAACACAGAAGCAGAAGTTTCACTTTCTAAAAGTGGCAGGATGAAATATTTCAACATACCTAACATTCAACACTTTCAAGTAGCCATTTGACAATATGGAAGCAGAAAATATTTGATACCATTAGCACATGGTTCCATCTGTTGTAAAACTTAATCCTGCAAAAGTCTGAAGTTACTTCTATATTATGCTGAAGAAAATTTATTGGCCAGCAGCACTATAGGAAACATGCTGTTCTTCCTTCCTTTTCATGATTAATTCCCCACACATCCAAAGGAAGTCAGAAGCACTAGCCTAGCCAACTAGAAACATCAAGTATCTTTACCAGAAACGAGGATAAATATTCCCATGGCACAGAAAAGTGCAAAGCCCTGGGTTAACACAATGGCTAAACAGGGGAAAAACAAGAAAAAAAACCTCCAAAATACTTATCTAGCTTAGTGTTAAAAGAGGCCTGGAACACAGTACTGAGACAACAGCAGTACCTGTCTGATAGACCTCTGACCACTAAAATCAACCCTGATTGCAAAATGAAAAAGCAGAGTCCCTAAGACAACTTGCTAGGGAAGGATCTGTTGCGAAGCAGCAAAGGAGCTTGGGCAGCACAGTCAGTGGTGAGTACAGAACACAGCTGTGCAGTACAACTGCATCTGCTTTGCAGCTGCCCTGCCAGGAGAGCATACCAATACCCCAGAAGGCTACAGCATTTCTGTTGTAGATGTGACCTACATACAGAAATCTCATCTTGCAAGTCTTGTCTGCAATACCAATATGCATTATTCAGAGCATCGCCAAATTTCCTCGTGTTCTCAGAAAATTCAGGGTAAGCTTTGCTATGTGCCTCCTCCTCCTCCCTTCACTTGTGCAGAATCGAGGTTTACCCATGTTGAAAGCTGTCAAGGGGCTGGTACATGCACACAGAAAAAGTTAAATTTAGTAAAAATGTAAAGCCAGTTCTGCTACACTACAACACAAAAATAACACCTGTTCTTCCAAGGAGAAAATGTGTTTCCTCTTGCTTTCCTTCAAAGTGGAACAAACCAGCCTCCACCCATACCTGCCTCCCTAGACTGCCAATGCTGTCCCATGGCTGTGATCTTCAGCAGGAATGGGCAATGTTTTGCTGAACTCAGTATGATTAGCTGAGACTGAATTTTGAACTTCATACATAGAGTAGATACATGCACTTACGCACACAGTATAGCACGTCTGTGTATACACACACAAATATGGTACACAAGAAACACTAATTTGCTCTGAATTTGCTTGATGAGTGGAAACAGTAATCCAAGGTTATCTGAAATATGTTAGCACCATCAGAAATTGCAGAGTATATAACAAATATGAAGACCTGCAATACTTACTTCACCCTTACCTTTTTTCTACCTCATAATGAAATATTGCAAGCTTCAGGGGAAAAAAAAAAATCATGGCAGATTTGAGGCTTGTCTTAACCAACATCTTGTACTGGCTACCAAACAGCTCATTATCATGAAACATACTAACATTTTTGCATTTATAATAATTAAACATCTTAAGGACCATCTCTGCAAACAGACATATCAAGGAGGAAATATTTTTATTGTCTTGGCAACACCAGAAAGAGTGGAAAAAACCCAACCCTGTGACACTAGCAGTTATTATCTATTGAAAGTTTATTATCTGAGAACAATACAACTAAAAAGGCACTGCATAAATTAAGGACAAAAATACTCATAGATCAGCTAAAAAAAAGCCTAACAATTCTCTTCCATTTACACTTTTCTGAAAAGTTTGACACTGAGTAGTAAGGTAAAACAGGATATTCCTAGACTTCCTGACTTTAAAATTCAGTGGCTTTTTATTTCTGCATTAACTGAAATACTGGCCACTGCTACTAGGCACTGTTTCCTTAGCTAAAAAAAAGTAGCAGCATAAAACTACACAGGCACATTTAAAATAGGACTGCATAAAAGGCTCTTTGAAAAGAGGTTTTTATTAGAGGCGTTCACATTTACCACTTGGTAAATGTTATAAACCAGACAAAAATTAGATAGTATTTAAGTGAGAATTGGCAATATTACAGCACTTAAATTATAAATTAATTATTTGAATCTAATTTAGATTGGTGTGTGTGCATTCACCTAAGCACCACAGGCAACTGCAATTCTGTAAAAGAATGTATTGCCTCCTACATGCAAACACCAGCTACTACAGCATAAGGGAGTAACAGTGTACCGTGCCTGGTTTTCTCTCTAAAGCCAGTAACCATAGACAAAATAAACTTTAAAACAAAGTTAGAATAAAGTAGGTATTTTTATCTATTTTCCCTCGTTATACAGTTTCCCTTTGGGACAGTTAACCCACACGCAACTGTGGGATCAAAATTGGAGCAACTCTACTTTTTTCCAACTAGTGTGTATCACATAAAACGGCTCATGCACATCCCGAAGCCTCAAATTTAAAAGTGAGCTAAAAATGTTGGGTTTTTTTCTTCCCCGGCTCTTTAACCACAACCTACACTGAATAAGATGAAGTCACCAGCATACAGTATCCCACCTTCTGTATCTCCTGAGCAGCTGGTTCTTCAGGACTCAAAGAGATACATGAAAAAGAAGGGTGAGAGGAAGAAGAGATTATAGGAAGGCAGCAACTCAACATCAAGAGATCTCTGCCATGGGGCCATACAAACCAGACAATTATATTTATGGCTGAAGCAGGCTCATAACATAAGCTAATGTCCATGACCACAGTCTGCAGAGTTTGCAGACAGCTCATAATTGGCATCTATTCCCAGCCACACAGAGCAAATACCAAGTAATTTTGAGACAGTTAAAACAAAAAGTCAACAACTAAAAAAACTTGCACCATTTAACATTTTCCTATGAGGTGGGGAAACAAAACCATTTATAAATTTTCTTTCCCTGTTTATTGCTCTCCCTTTACTAAATATTTTACTAAATCCTCAGGCAAGGTCTATGCCTACCAAACTACTAGACATGCAGGCTATTCTTTGTGCTCTTTCCTGCTCTGTGGCCAAGAGGGAGAAATACTTATTATGCTTTTCTCCTTAGAGCAAAAGCACTGCTGGAGGCAGAAACACTCCATCAGCTGTGGGAACTGGTTCGTACAGCAGGTCTACACATGATTTTCCCTGAGCAGCACAAATATTCAGAAAAATCTCAACCAAGTGGCTTTGGAGGGAAATTGTATTTACTAGTGATCTAATACTTCCAAATATTTTGCATTTGAGGGTTTTTTTACTTATTTTAAATAAGGAAAGGGATGAAAAATGAACCTCATCCACTAGTGGCTGTTCGTAGCACAAGGCTGGGCAAAATCCCTCCTTCAAGAGAACAAGAAAAGAACTTTTCACTCCTCTTAAATCAAAATCAGACATTTTGTCCTGGATCTTACCTATTCTTAACCAGTGTCTTCACAAGAGTTTTGTTGCGTCACAAAAAGGAATACAAGCACAATACAGAAAAACAGAAGATGCCATCAAAAAAACCTGTTAGCCTCTGTCCACTCAATTTGTACCTGACAGTGTTAAGAAAAATGAGTGGTCCATATAAGTTTCAAACTTCAAGTTACTGGTGAAGAGAGAATAAGATTAAACAAGTTAGGAAAAATTCAGAGTACAATTTGCATCTCTGAGCAGGATGACAGTTATGCAGCCCAGCAGTCCACATCATTCATTTGGATGTGTGAAATACCCTGTGGAGAGGTTTGAATCTTAAAGTAGTTCTCTCAAAGAAACGGATGAAATAGTGCATGATAAACCAAGTTGTCAGGAATCCTTTTACAGTTATCCCAACTGGAAATAAGCAGCCCTCTCAAGGAACAGCAAAAGAAAAATAGTTATGTCTGATATGCTTTGTCTCTAAGCCAGAAGAAACTAGTCTGAAAAGCCTATTTACAATCTTTAAGGCGTGTATTAATGCAAAGGGACAGGGAAAGATTCTTTGCAACTGCTGAGAACTAACTACACAGGAGAGAAAAATGGAATAGTAGTTACACGAGAAACAGAAAGGCCAACAGTACAAACCTGGCATTCTTAATTGCCCCAAGGGGAAAGGTATTACAACTTTTTCCAAAGGGATTTCAGTATGCTATATAATAAAGCAGAATAAAATATTCGCACTTAAGGGAATGAAATGCATTCTTAATTTAATATGAGCCTAATCTAAGATTTTTTTTTTCTTTTATAAACCATAGCCAGGTTTTCCTCTTATGTCAATAAGCAACTATACGGTAACTTATACATACTTGGACTTTGCTGTAGATACAACATTTTGATATGAAGTTTACTGTTTCAATTAAAATCAGTGGAATTATCCAAGTGAAGACTGATGGCTTAGTCAATTATTAAGGTTTAGACAAACAGTTCCTGTTGATAACGATAACAACTACAAAAGAATAAGCATTAGCCAAGGAACTGAACATTTCAGCAAATTACTATAGTCATTAAACATAAGAGCCAGCAAAAAGCCAACATCTGGCTTTTGGTATGTAGAGTCTTGCTCTGAAATCACTGTCACTTCCGTGGATTTAAGGTGATATCTGCTGCTGACTGAAAACCCATCTTTAAGCTACCAAAGATTTCTATGAAATCAGCACTTTGGAAAGCTCTAGATTAGAGCAGACTCAGGATATAGTTTGCAAACATTGCTAAAGACTCCTTATTAACAGCATGACTGTATTTGATACCCAGGTTAACTCCACTCTGCCCTCTCAAGATTCATTAAGTGGAGGAGGAGGGAGAAAGTGATAAAAGAGGAACTGGAGAGCCAAACCAAGGCACTGGCTCTCCCCTGGTCCCTCAGCCCCCAGCCCCCAGATGCTGCAGCTCTTCATCGGGCAGCTCTGTCAGACCACGCTGGCTTTACTTTCACTTCTGAAATCTAAAAGCAATTATTTCTTCCCGTGTTCTGAGTGTTCAGTAGAGGTCTCAGTCTGGAGAGGAAAAACTATGGCTTGTCACCTTTTCCATTCTGAGCTAATCTCTGCCTGTCTCTACTAAACCATGCTGGATTTCCAGCTACCAACATGCTCTATCTCCCCACACTGAGGGCTGGCCCTCAGGCAACTTCAATATCTTTAAACATTTCCTAAATACGTTTTTTTTTGCAGGGCAGGGCACTTTTATTACACATTAAACATGCGTCACATCTTATCAGCAGTACCTTTCGTGGCCATCTCCTGTTTTCAGAAGAATAGGAGAGGGAGAAAAAAAAAAAAATCAACCATCAGCTAAAGCTGTGAACACGCAGTACAAATCCAATTTGGATTTCTCTTCTTACGAACTGAAAGCCATTTAAAAACACATCCTTACTACATTGAGAAGCCTTTTCTTCCATCAAGACACTGACAAGTGAGGCATATAACTCCTGTAAATCCTAAACAAGAGGCTTCCTCAGAGAAAATAGTAAATAAAAAGTATGGAGTTGCTGCCTATAGACAGGACAGAGCAACTCCATGGTGTGGTAATGATAAATATTAAAGTATACAGCACGGTTAAAAGAGAAATAAATACTCTTCAAATATCAAAGCTAATGAGGATTTTATCCTTATCATCCTAAGTTTTATTTTCACTATTAAAATCTGAACTTGTATGAACACAAAAGGTATAAAGTATGCAATGCTTGTTTCTGCTGTTGAAAATTGATCAGGTCAATCATACATATATTAACTTACAAAGTCAAACTTCCTCTTTCAGCCAACAATCCTGCAGTTCTGTAAACACAGTTTTTTAACTATGAATAATAACTTTGCTATGAATAGATTTCTCTTCACTGTGCTCTTCACAACTCAGAGGAGCAGAAAATTCTCCAAATGGTCATACTGCCCAAGGTGAAGAAAAGAGGTCTGAGGGAACAAAGACTTGAGTTGTTATATTGCACTGAAATGTTCCTCCCCTGTGCTTAACCCAGCCTTTTATACACACATAGGAAGCCAAAGAACTAAGTTTTCTGGGGTTTTTCCATCAATTAAAAAGGATCTTCGTGTAAAAATCCCCCTGATGCACTCTATTCTGACTTGCTGAGAATTTCTTTCCATCGCACTTGTTACCCCATCTTGTTCTTCCCTTTTCTGCCTCATCCCCTGTCCCTTCCAGGAATTTATCTTTCAATGGTCCACTGCAGCAACATTTTTTACTCTTTCCTTCCCCCCATCATCTTCCCAACTGCAAGACTACATTTACTATTATAATTTAATGTCTGGACTGTTATGGCATAATTTACTAAAATACTACTATAATTTCACTGTATTTCACATCTAAAGTACATTTTAGCCTATAACTTAAAACATGCTTCTAGAGCCGTATAACTTGCCACTCATACCTGGTCTATCAGCTGTATGGTCAAAGAAAAAGAGGGAGTACATGAGAGACTATAAAATGCTATTTTATGCACATAATCGCAAGGTAACTTAAAGTATACAACATATAAAAACTGTGGCAGAAGACTTATAAACTAATTTAGCAAGAATTTCTCTGGTAATCTATGCACCCAAAAGTAAATGAGATGCTTTAAAAAAAAAAAAAAAAAATTTAAAAATTCAAGTTGTGATACACAAGTTTTATGTAAGACATCAGAATTGACCTACAGTGCAAAACAATTATTTTTCCAGTTTTATTACAGTGTTTATCCAGCACAGAAAATTAGGTCAGACACTACCACCTGGATATGTCAACCAACAAGCCAGAAAACATGTAACTCAGTCCTATGGTGTTCAGAGTTATTTTTTGCATGTGTTACATGAAATAGATACAGTGAGGGATAAACTCAGAACTCTCTGGGGCACCTACTCTGTCAGGCACTTCAAGTGCTGTTTATTGAGATTCCAACAATTCCTTTTTTACCTAAATTTTAAAGATCTTTTCAGTACAGCTCAACATTTACTCTAATGAAGTCTATTGCCATACAGAGACTTCTGAAACAGACAGACCAGAATAAAGTTTATTTCTCTGTGCCAAACCTGCAACTTAATAAAGAGATGTGCTAAGTCACCAGAAGATTTGAAAGGACTGAACCTTTTTTATTCCCCAGATGGCATTACTGGTCAGCTGTGTTCTCTCTGTTTGCCCTGTTATCTTAGACTGCGAAGTCTACAAAACTTTTCTTAATAAACTTTCTGGCTAGCTAGCACTCACTAGTTTCAGTAATGGCTAAAGGGCAACAGTTGAAAACAAAATATCAAGGAGAATATCTGGTAGGGTTGACCACTAAGAAGGGAATCTACCTCAGGATTTAGAAAGTTCAGCATCCACTCCATGAAACTGATCAGCACAATCTAGGCCAGGCTACAATAGCAGCTCAAAATTAGCTTCTTAAATTTTCTACTAAATAAATAAGGAAAATTACATTGAAAGTGCAATCACAGATGGAAACTTTTATTAATGCCATGTTCAGAGAAACTCTGAAAAACCACAGGAATTGTCCAGAATGTTAGAATATGAAGTTCAAAATTAATAAAGACATGCATCAGTGCGAGGGTAGGCGACATCTGAATAGACCTGGAGAGTCAGGCCAAGACTGCCAGCACATATCCATTGCCAAAATAATAAATTCACCTTTAAAAGGTTTAAATAAGCTAAGACTATCAGCATTTAATATCACTTGCACTACCAAAAGTTACTACTGTAGTTACACTACACTAAAGAAAAAATACCTCATGAATAGCAGCAAGAGAAAGGGAAGTACATTATATCTAAAAAAAAAATGTACCAACTTTTCTTGTAACTTTCAGTGCAGAAAAAAAAAATTCTCTGACATATATGGCTTTATGCTAAAGACTCTATGTACTTAGAAAGTCAATTCTCTTCTGTTATCCAGGCAACCTATAGCTCATTTATATGTGTGCATGTATAGGAATACACAAATATGGTTAATGTACACTAGCCAAAATTCAAATATGACATCTAACAAGCCCAAATTAACAGCTGTCATCACTAGGAACTTTAGACTGTTTTTCACAGGTTTTTTTAATACATCCTAGGAGCCTTTCCTAAGCCCTTAAATGGCTTTTAAGCCACCAGTCAAATATTTTGAGGAAAATAAATATATTTAATGCTTTTGCTGAATCAAAACATCATCTGCACCAACCCCTGGAAATCACCAACCCTTATTACAGAAATTGATTCTCTTCTTACAGAGGTGTAAACTACCATTGCAGTTCTAAACAGGGTAAAACCCACACCAACATAAAGGTATGATATATTTTAAAGGTATGGCATATCTTAATGATCATTCTTACTGCTAGAACAGTATCTATTTATCACAAGGCTGCCTCTTAGGAAAAAAGCCATCTTCATCTGAAGGGTCAACAGTAATACTTCGATAAAGGGTGCACTGTAAGGTGTATATAGCTGTTCTGTGTAGCACCATAGAAATCTTGACCACATTTAAAAGCTTTTTCATAATAAAGAAAACACATTATAACATATAACACCTATGAAACCTTATCACATACCACAGAGCTACAGTGTATGCACTACCACTTCAGGAATAGATCCACCATGAAGACCAGGGAAGTTTTTGTCCTCTAGTTTTATCCCCAGGTTCCCTCTTGTCCCCTATGGCAGGAGAATTATAGGGAGGACTGCAAGAAGGACAAATCTATTATTTAATTGTTACCCAGATTTCTTCTTGCTTTGCCTTCTAGAACTGGCACATTTGGGATCCCAGTTAGACTGGGAAAGTGCCTGCTGCTAAACAGGGACTACAAAAACCAGGATTGAGCACAAAAATGGAGAAGTCATAATTAGAAACAACTTGAAATTAAATTTCTACAGAAGTGGGACTCCTAAGAGACTCCACTTTGGCCCAGTCTGTTACTTTTTACCACTGACTTCAAGAAAATCCAAATTAGGTCAAATCCATAGAATTTGAAATTTCAACATCGAAATTTCTTTTACTAAATTTACTTTTCTAACCAGTCTTGATTTATAAAGTTCTCTATACTCCCAACATGTTGCTGCTACTTCCTTCTTTCAGTGGATTGCTGAAATCCTAGTAATGACAGAGCAAATTGCTTGGGAGTTGCAACACAAATTTTCAAATGAGAATCTTGCATAATCAAATACTAAGGCAGGCCAGACCCTTTTTACCAAAAGCAGTGAAACATTTCCCAAACCCTTGGCTTCAGTTCTGGGAACACTGTGAAGGGCAGTAACTTTCAAATCTCCTCTACTACCCTGGCTTTCTCATTTCCTAATACACCAGTATCTTCTAAGCAGCTTGAAAGTGAAAACAAAAGAATGTGCCATGTACAATCCCAATTTAGCAGTGGGTTATGTTAAAGTCACCATGAACTGAGGCTGAACCCCCTAAAGCTACCAGGGACTGGCCAAGGACATTTACAGCAGGGTTTGGTCTCTAATTGCAGCACAGGGAGAACTACACTAATATAAGGGCATCTCCAAGGTATCATCTGCATGTTCTGTTCTTTAGCTCCCAGAATATGCATATTTTCAGTTCCAACACCTTACTTATAACTGAATAAGAAATTTTTATATCAGTTGACATTATTTGCCTCTTGCAAGTTTTTCCTCGATGACATTTACTCGTTTTTAATTAGATACTTAAATGTTTGGTCTGTCTGGCACCACTGCTGATGGGCAGTTGAAAAAAGAAGAGAGTAGTAACAACAGTCCTTGTTTTTTCTTAACCTCAATTTCCATTTTATTTTCATATGCTGTGGTTTAACCCCAGTCAACAACTAAGTACCATGCAGATGCTTGCTCACACACCTCTCTCCCCTACAGTGGGATGGGGAGGAGAACTGGAAAAGCAAAGAACGAAAGATAATGATGATAATAATAGCAGTGAGAGGGCAATAACAGAGAATGAAGGTACAAGAGACAGAGTAATAAAGATGAGTGATGAAGATGACCATTGCTCAGCACATGCCAACAAACGCCCAGCCTGGCTCACAGCTACAGCTGGCACCTCCCAGCCAAGCCCCCCCAGTTCACACACCGAGCAGGATGCTCCAGGCTAGAGAAAATTCCTTTGGCCACTTCGGGTCAGCTGTCCCGGCTCTGCTCCCTCCCTAACTCTTGTGCACCTCCTTGGTGGCAAGACCAGGGGAAACTGAGAAGTCCTTGACTAAATTAAGCACCACTGAAGCAACAACTAAAACAGTGTATCAACATTCTTTTCATATTAAGTCCAGCACACAACACTGTAGCAACTACGAGGAAGAAAATTAATGCTATCCCAGCCAAAATCAGGACATCATACTACTTTCCAATTCAAGAGTCAAACAGGAGCTCTAAATCTGAGCTAACTCACTGTACAAGTGTTGCTCCTCCTCTCAGTGACATTTAGAATTGTGAAGGGAGTGCTGTCCTTTAAAAAGGACCTACAAGACTAACACCAATTCATTTTTTTAAAATTTTTAATTTATGACTAATTTGGTCAAACAAAATAAATGGCAATTTCTCCAGACTCTCAGGTCTCTTGGAGAAATGACTAATAATTGCTGCTATTAAAGCAGCTAACAGAGAAAGCATTATCCAAGGTCAGGAGATTGTTCTAGCAGATTTTAAAACCTCAACATACGTAACCTTTGCAAGCAAATTTAAAAAAAAAAAATCACTACCTGTTCCAGACATGTATTTGTGAGACTTTATTTATCCAAGACAGATATTCTTATTACAAAATAAATGTCTTGTTGTTCAGTTCTCACACAGGTTACTTTTGTCAAAACACTTAAAACAGACTAGGAAGAGTGAGGTTAATTCTACCATACTTTTATGAATCTAATGTTCTACTCTTATTGTTGGTGATAGTTAATCACCTAATTGGATATTTTTTCAGAACCTTGCTCTTAACTTCTTTGATTCTGCTAAACTCCAGCATTTCTGGTAACCTTCCACTTATCCCCTTCACAGGCTAAGAGGTACTGCTTAAGGCCAAAAATTTGTTTTCCTGAAAACCACTCAAAACAGGTACATTCTCAGTGTAGTATTTCTCATCTCATGATAAAGGACACTCAAATCAAAAGGTTTCTACACCTTTCCCTAGCATATAGATTTGCAAAACCTATCTTAAAATTATTTCACTGGTGCTTACTAGGGCTGCATCCCTGATATTATTTCAATAAATGAATTCACTATTGTGTGTTATTGTTTCAATTGTTTGAAGGATCCTTATTTCCCAGAGTCTGTTCAAGAGTTGTAACCAAAGAAAATTCAACTCAAATGTAAGTTTCTCAGAAACACTGAAATAAACATGAAACTCACTCTAACACCAGCTCCCCACTGCGCAACAGAACAGAAAACTTTTCATCAGGACCTCCAAAAACAAAGGTACAGGCTGGAATAATCATCCTTATTAATGTACCTACCAATAGACATAAACCCACAAAATGTTAACTTGGCCAGATAGATGGATTTTAACTTCTATTACTAAAGAGCAGGGTCCTTCTTCACTAGACAAAAAGACTTCATCACAACACTGTATCAGTGTATCATTATCTGGACCAGTTTGTCCATTTTTCTCAGGTTTTTAAATTACATAAAAAGATTGAGGGTCTCTATATTCAACTGGAATGTGCTGCATAAGGATATATTGCTCTTCTGTTTTAAGTATCAGATCTTGAACTTTTATAAGCAGGTTTTTCATTGGAAATTGACTCGAATTAACATATCTCTAATCATGAACAATAAAGATTTTACACAAGAAAAGTTATTTTCAGTGTAATTTGTGCAAGGATACATATAAGATATTAAAAGAGATTATTAAAGACTGATTATGAATATTGTATGTGTATCAGATATATACCTTGAGGTAACAAATGTTAAGACAGGTAGCAGCTATTCCAAACCACACTGGTGTCACAGATATAGTGTGAGGATGTAATAAAGTAGATATGTGCCACAAGCACAAAACCTGATGCCCACTGTTTTGTCACTAAATTAGTCACCAGCAATTCCTCTTGGAATGCTTCTGAAGTTTTCCACATCATGGTATATTTTCAGAGCTTTCTGAGTCATTGGGCCTGGAAGGAGGCACTCCCAAGCACATTATCTCCCTGAAAAAATGTCACACTGAACAGTATTTACCATTATAAAGTATATGCTTCCCAGTGAAACCCAAATACCGCTTCAGAGGCGGAAGCCAAGAGGAAGGGGGGGAAGGAAGGGAAACTAAGTCCCTCAGCCATAGCAAATTTTAAATATGACAGCACATATTTCTGTTGCTATTTTCAATACAGTTCAATGCATGCCTCTTTTCAACAAATTTTCAGCAAATTCCAGAAGTACCAATTAAGCTATTTGGTAACAGTAACAACTGTTCAGCTGAAACAAACTGGAAGCTAGCATTTGGGCTAGATTATATCACCTTTGGCCATGCTAAGTAATATCTCATCCCTGAATAGTGTCATTTAATGTAATGTGCTTAAACATGAGTTAAGGCATCATTCAATGACAGGAAGAGTATGAAACAAAACTTCTGATTCTTAGTTGAAGCATTTTTGTGTGGCAGTTGCAAATCTGCTCTGAGTGTCCTGAAAGTTGCTTTATTCTCCTCAAGGAAAGCAAGTGCTCCAGTAAAACTGGAAGTGGTGCAAGTTCAAGAGTAAAAAAGTAATGACCACTATAAGAGTGAAATGGAAGGTACACTAGAAGCTTCCACCACCGGATAACCATTCCTGTTATTCACTACAGATCTGACAAGCTATATGCTGGTATTCTGCAAACTAGTAAGAAAACATGGACATGGTAGAGCTATACACACAGACTGCAAAATCCAATAATAGATTTAACCAGAAGAATCAAGGAAAAGTCTCTGCACTCACACATGGACAAGAACTCACATGTGTTTATACAGTAAATACACAAAGTGAAAAAAGGCACATCAACAAAACTGTCCATTTGAAACCTTGAAGTATTCCTTATCAATCCCTAAACAAATACAATTCTGTACATTTGGTTGCAATTTTACTTTTTATTGGTTCAGTTTATCTTTTTATTTCAGCTAGTTTACAGACATCACTTTGTTATTAACCCCATTTAAAGACACCATTCCTTTGCTTCCAGGAAGCCACTGTGAGCTGATTCTTACATGAGCGGGCTATGTTAATGCCTAAGAGAAACATAGTTTGGTATTCTTAATTTCCTAAATATTATGCATACTATCAGTAAAAAACATAATTCATATTCAAGATCACATTCAAGTTCTAGTACTCTCATGCAAAACAAAATATCTTCTCCTCAAAGGCCATAAATATTTTTCTTGCAGCATGTCCATTTCCACCACTCTGCCATTCAAACACCAGTCAAGTCTAAAACCCAAAGCCTTGAAAGAATCACCAAATATCACTACAGACAGATCTCTAAAGCATGTAATTTAATCTAACAGAAAAAAACCAGAGAATCTGAGTGCTTTTCTGAGGGAAGCTGTCATAGCAGGGATGAGTCACGCTGGTTTATCAAAGATGTTCCAGATCAGGCCATCTCCATTTTGGGAGAGTTTAAAGGATTTTCAATAGGCATTTGAATACTTTATAGCAAATGTATTAATGTAAACTAGCTTAAATTGACATAAAAGTAAAGCTAAGCTGTCACGCTACTGGAAACAACAGGAAAGCATAATAACCAATGTGAGGGAATTTCCTATCAGTAGGCCAGAAAGACGAATGGAAATATTAACAGCATGGGTACTAGTATGCTCCATGACCATAAAAGAAAAGCTCTCTGGGCTTTTGAAGTGAGCTATGAGATTCAGAAAAGTTACCCTCTCTTTTCTTGATATGTTACATTTCTTACATAGGTTTCCATTAACAAGCTTGTACACTTTGGTGATTCTTTCTTAACTATTTGGGGGGCAGGGGTGAGCTGAGTTCCTTCTTATCTGAGGTTCAAAACTGGAACTAAAAATAAGACTTCCTTCATGACATAAGGACAACGTAAGACAAACTAAGAAGTTGCCAAGGCTAAAAAGACAAACAAAGAAAAGTCCAACTAGTAAATGAGTAAGGATGTCCATTTCCACAACTAATTTCCTTGGATTATGATTCCTATTTTTCTTTCCTGCTTATGACTCATTTACCTGGGTGAGACTACGTGCCAGATCAGGCTTTGCTACTGTGTGAATGTGTTCATTTCCTCCTTTCTGAAATTCTGCATACATTGTTATGGTTTCTGCTCTGTGTCCTATAAAGTCACACATTTATTCACAGTACACATGGAAAAAAACAGTGGTAGTCAGCCCAAAACCTATGAAAAGAAAAAGAAGCCTGGCTTTGTATATTGTTCTGTAGTCAGGGGGATAGTGGCAGAAAAACAGGAATTGACAAAATGCAGGATGACAGCCTCCCACCTCAAGAAAACCACCACTGCCCTTTGGGATGCCTCAAATGGTTAATTGCACCTTGGCAGTACTGTAAGTCTCTGAAAGGCTTCATGAAGTTTCTAATTCTAAACTATTCCCAAATCAGTAAATCCATGTTCATACTGTTGGAAGCACAGACAAGTGCATCTGGAATGCTTCCTAGCAAAGTCCTGCAAGTTGGTCTGTTCATGCAGCAACCAAATGATTTAGACCTGAACAACTCTCCTACCCATCAATACTAGTGATTGATGCCTCCCTATGCATGTATGTCAGTGAGAAGAAAAATGACTGCTGAGGACATCATGAGTAACAGCTGGCAAAAAAGCTCAGCAGTTCTCAAATGCTATTCCACAGGCCGTATGCTACCATGGAAAACACTGCAGAACAAATAGCAAGATGTTGATTATTTCTAAGGAGTACCTCCTTTGTCTTTCTACCATTATTTGTTGCAGCAACTTTAATTTTTTACATTAATAAAAAGCACACAAGCCAATGTTATTTTGATAAGGAAAGGAACACAGCTGTAGATAAGGGGAACATTGGGGTAAACACTTCCACAGGTAAATGAGAAAAGTAAACTTCAGTGATAAATATGCACAGACAGAAGGAGTAAAATCCTCATTATAATAGTTTCAACAGCTGCCAATCTTTATCAGTGATAAAGTTTAACTCTAAAAAGAGATTTCAAAACAATGTATTCTGCTGACTATCACAGCATTCATCAAGGAAAGGCAGTACAGCTCTAGATGTACATATTGTGATGGGAACAATTGTTGGTAAGCCCAAAACAAGACAGTGGTTCATGGAATGGATGGACAAAACTGACCTCCAAACAGAATTAAATCATTCCGGGTTGTATGTCATACATAAAGATCAATACACTAATTAACAAATCAATTCTTATATTACTTAGCACTACTATCAGAAGAACTCTTCTCCAGGTATATTTAGGAAGTGTTATCTGCATCAGTATATAATTTTATAGCTGTTCTTATTATAAACTGCTGTCCTCAGTTATCTTGGGTTGCAATTTTTTTTAACATGCCAGTATACTAAATATAAACAACAATCAGTATCTCACACAATGTGGAAAACAGCATTTTTTTTCCCCCATTACTGTATTGTAGGATCTCTTATTCTGAATTGCATCCCTGAGTTTAATTTCAAGACCATTATGCTACAAGGTGTTCACAGAAGAATTTGTGGGATTTTCATGCATATATAAAAGCACTGCCCATACAATCAGTACAATACAGAAACATCAGAAGGTTGCTCTGGAAAAGAAACCCTCTGTTAATCCACAGATCAAGTTAAAAGAGATGGTGATTGAGTAAATATTTGTACACCTAACACCCTAATAAAAGGCCTCTGCCCCAAACCAGAGCTTTGATGAACTGCCCTGATGTAGTATTCCTATGTAGCATTTCCTTCCCATGCCTGAAAACTCCTTTGTGGTAGCTGTCACATTATGCCACCATTTGTTTAAACTGTTCCTGAAAGGAAAACATTCAAACTAAAATATCAGCTTTTCAACACAATTCACTCTTAGCATGCAGCATAGTGTCTAAAAAGCCCCATGCTCGCCAGTCTCTTGGACGGAAACACTGGATCACACAGGGAACATGATGCTCCTGCTGGAGTCACCCTCACACCCTTGGTAGGTGACCAGGGGCTTCACTGGTCCTGTGAAGGAGTCCCTGAGTCCCATCTGCTGCCCATCCCATGGCACACAGCCAGAGAACAACCACCTGGCACTGCACGGACTCAGGCTACCAGGCACAACCCTTGCGACCACAAAAATCACTATTTCTTTCTGTTGAGGCTTAGTTGAAATTTTTTTGAGGGAAAGAATTAATATAACATACAGAAGAAATCATTTACCACACTTACACGTTCCTGTGGATCAGTGAACTTTAGCAAATCATTCCTGACTTTACACTAAAATTAGGTTTGTACCAAAACCCAACATCTGCCCTCATCAAGTCTGTCAGACACCAAGTAAACTTCCCTGACAGGCTTTTTCCCCCCACAGTAATGGCCTGCAGAAGTCCAATCATTATTATTAATCAAATTAAAGACATGATGTTGCAAAACAATGCAACTATCCTTTCTAAAGATTTCTATAAATTCCAGATGACTCCGTGACCTTTTCTTACATTTCCAACCAATTCTGTTTTTTCTTTGTCAGCTAAGGTTTTACCTAGAACAGACACCTTCAAACATATTTCTTATTATGCAGCATCTTCCATCCTGATTACATTGTCATCCTTCCCCTCCTGATGAACATTGATGAGAAAAAATGTTTTGTATTGATTTCTGTCTTTTCCTTTGACACCCACCTTGACTATATAAGCTCTCACATTTTTCACATCTGAACTGCAAAGTATTATGTTCTACCTCCTTGCTTTGCCACATGGCACTTCAGCCCTCTATTATTTCCCATGTTCAAGCATTTTCCTTACAGCAACACAAATAATATTTTACTAATTTATACAAGCTAATACCTGCTGGGTTCTGAAATCATAATGACAGTAAATAACTCGGCCTTTTTAGCATGCTAAATAATTTCAAAAACATAGGATGGCAAAATCCTTGCCCAAGATGACAGAAAAAACCACCCAAGATTTCCTTCAAGGATCACCCGACTCTAACAGCATTACCAGATCAGGGCAACCCTGATTCTTCATATCATCAATCTTACATTCACCTCCCTTGTTCTACAGCAGACATGGCAGAAGCCAGCAGAGCCCTCTAATTTGATTTCTGCACAAATTCTCTGCCAACTAGATATGAAAATTGAGTTTAACTCAAAATCCCAGGAGCTACTCTGGAGAAAAAAATGCATGTGGATCATTACATATTCATGACATAACTACAGACAAGTGCTTGCTTCATAGTAGACTACCTTTAGAGGATTGAGGGGATACCATATTTCCCTTTATGATTTCAGAATGTTGCCCAAGATGCAATTTTCACCATCTGTTCTCCATTAAATTCAAAAGCATTATTTTCAGACCTTGGTTAGTTGTTGCTGGGGTGAGGTAAGAAACGTTTGTTTTGTTGGTAATTCCTGGGGGAAGGGAATGTGTTTAATCAGGTTTCACTATCCACTCCTTGAACAGCCACTATCCACTCCTGAACAGCGCTTTGAACTTCCCTGTTGAAGTGAATTTGGACTTCTGTGATAAACCTCTTACTTTTTAAACCTGATGAGCTACTCAGCTGAAAAATATGTATATACACAAAATAGATATATATATACACACACACAAAGAGAAACAAACTAAGTGAAAAAAATCCAGGTTGATTTTCCTGACTTTGCTTTCATCACGACAGGCAATACACAGGCTAACGTAACTTCTTCTGACCTCTTAACAAGACCTCCTTTTTTCCACACACATTATGTATTCCACACTAATTAAGAAAGAAAGTTAAGCTGCACTCTGTGTAAGGCAGTCTGCTTGCCTTTAGAATAGGAGCTGCACTTCATCTCCTCTCCAATCAATAATCCATAAACTGGGGTTGAATGTGCAGGCTGCTTGCCAGTCAGCTGTAGCTGAGATCTTGTCTAAGCCTTGCCTTTTCTTTCAATCAGCTCTGCCCAAAGGAAACATTTCAGATAAATAAAACAAAAGCCCAGGACTTCCAGTACTCTAGTTTGTCATTCATTCCCCTGCAAACCAACATATTTCACATGTAGTGAACCCAGATTTCAATAAATTCTGGTAAAAATGCTGTGTAAAGACAGCTTTCCAGCCTTCCATTAGAAATGTGCAGGTTCACCAGGAAACGTAGAACTGCAACAGCACCTTGTGCAAAAGTTTAGGTTTTATTTTCAAAACTATTAAATCTCTGGAGGTTTATGTATTTGCAACATTTCAACTTTACAGGTATTCATTAAATATACAATGCACACACAAAAGATTTCTGTATGCAAATTTCTGTGCCTTCAAATTTACATTAAAATTTAATTTACCACTGCACAGGCAAATTCAGAAAGCATCACTTCAGCATACTTGGTTTTTAAACTCTGGCAATCCCTGAAGATATTATACTTGGCTTTAATTAACTATTCAGGCTAGTGAAACCTTTTCCAATTACCTCAGAACTGACAGACAGGTATGCAGAAATGGTATTTTATTTTTAATAGAGTCAGTAGAAAAACCTAAAAAGGAGTAGACTGGTATCCTATTGATAATAAAAATTATGAAAGAATCCAGAAAAGTAGACTATTAAAAGCATAAAGGCAACAAAGATGCACACCTATAGCTCCCATACCAACAAATCTCTTCAACACAAGATTTCATTGGGAGATGGAAGTGTGTGTGTACACAAAAGGCATTACCTAGTAATTGCCTGAATTGTAATGGATACTTGATCTTTCCAGCTTACCTCAAGATAAGAAAAGGAGATGGGTGGGAAGCAGTCTTACAAGTCTTCGTTTTAAATTTTTAATTTAAAAAAAAGTTTCAGCTTCAGTGACAAAATTAAATCAACCTATGAATTTAAGTTGTTAGATCATGTGCTATGGTAAATTTAACATCGGAAAAACTGGCTCATTTCAGGGTTTTAAATTCACTCACAGAATTTCAGTGAAGCAGTGAATTCCTGCTCCAATAGTGAAAAAAAAATAAACCCAGTGTTTATACAAAGAAAAAGGGGAAAGTTTCAATTAAAATAGGCTTCAAGGAACAATCCATGCAATTATTTTATTTTCTTTCCCCAAAGAAAAATATCTTGGAAGAAAATCACACATTCCCTATCATCTCCAATCTCTTGCAAGCTTAACCTGTGACAGAATGCCTGCATTTTAAATGGAAATACTGGTGGGGTCATGGGAATCGGGGATCTCCCAATCTTCTCAGATCTCAAGACACCCTGCAGATATTTAAAGCTGCACTGAGAATAGTATCCTAAAAGGATGATTTGGATTGTAATATAAATGCATAGCAGGATGCACATCTCCATGAGGCAAACAGCTAAGCCTGTCAACATCTGCTGCAGAGAACCTGACTATGGCTAAGAAGCTCCACAGATGCACTTGCCACAGGTTGTAAATTAAAAGAATTAAAATTCATAGGGCACAATACAAGCATAAAAATAAAGAAAGAGGGACAGCATTAAATCTAGGAGAAGAGATCAGGTTTTACATTTTTCCAAATGAGTTCATGCTCATAATTCTAAAACACTTGCCACCAAACAAGTCATACATACTGCTGGCAGACAGACATTGCCTTTGGGACACAAACTTCTATTTTTGATTTCTAGGGCATTGTTCTATCCAGTGTGCAGACAAGGAGGGGGAAATTCCTTAAATGAAGCCCTACAGAAGACTAAAACCATTCAGCATTGGAGTCATCTCTGGCTGTAGCAAGGAGGAGACGTTTTTCTGAGAGATAAATCAGTTGCCTGCATAAGAATTGAAGTTAATCAGCTGCTTTTACAAACCTCCCTATCGCACCCCACTCATTTTGCTGTATTTTACATAAGGAAATCATGATGTAAATTTGCTGCTGTGGTTGCATGGTATGTAATGATATCTGGACTCTAATTAGATGTGATGCAGCAGCTACATAGGCAACACAGCCACAGTAGTGGATGATAAAGCATTGTACCACCTATTCACGGTTACTCAAAATGTACCTGGCAGGAGGTTAACCAATCCCCCTTTAAACTGGAGTAAACCCAGGAACGGTAATTTATAATGTTTTATTCGCTGATCAACAACTTATTTCAAAAGTAATGATTAAAGAGATTACGCTGGGACAGCTCAGCCCTTCTATCCCCATTACCATGAGTAGAGACGTTGAAATCCAGTTCAACAGAGGGGAAATAACCCCAACCAAAACCAAATCAGTTGTTAGATGACACAGTGTCATTGAAAGACCAGTGTGCAGCCTCCCCCCAGAGGAGGCCTTGTCTGTGCAGGGCAGCACCTGTTCCCTGGGGCACGACAGCGCTGTGCCTGGGCCAAGGGCAACCACAGGTTTCCCGGGAAGGGAACGGCACTGGGGTCCGAGAAGCGCTCCCTCCGTGCCAGCTGCGAGCAGCAAGGGCGGCTTCACCAGGCAGGGAAGCTCCTGCCGCCCCATCAGCCCTCCGAGCCCAAAACCCCGCATGGGGAGAGGCGCTTCTCACCACAAGAATGCTGCAAAATGCCTTTAAAGTTTCCAGTTCCAAGCGGCATTTCTGGAGCAGCCAGCTGCTGGGAGGAAAACAACGACACCTGTGACTCAGAAACAGCCAGAGTCCAATGCCACACCAAGGAAATCTGAAGTCCAAGCAAGTATTTTGGCAGTTAAAACACCTATAAACATCTTAACTCATGTACAAAATAGACAGCTCCTCGTATTTATATTTTAATGTATTGGAAAAGTATTTTCTTCCACCAACTTAAGGACTTTATGTAATAAAGCTTTGAATAAAATCAGAGTAATGTTTCATTTTCTGCTGTAAATAACAAATGATCTACTACCTCAGACCTTTCACTGAACACTGGTCTACTAAAAACTCAGGCATAGAGCCAAATTCTGGATTTGTGAATATGCATGTGCCTCTCACCAACCTCAGTGTGAGCCACGTGAATGAATCTCTAAGCTGAACTTGGCTCTAATTCATGTTTTAAGTCTAATGAACTGGTAATAATCAAATTATTTGCTCCATTTTTGTCTTGTATATTTAATAAGACATAGTAACAACAAGATTAGGTAAAAGAAATATGAAACAAAAAAAGCTACTGACCGATATTCAGTATCTCTGGTAAAATCAAAGGACGAGACAAATTTTGGATTAAAAACCACTCCAGAAATCAGGTTACTGATTTTTTTACATATTTTCTGTTTTGTGCTGGATATAATTTAAACTGTATCTATTGCATATAAGAATAAATTAATACAAACCAATTCAATTTGCTTCATTAGAGTTTAGCTTTACTTATAACACAGCAAATGAAAAAAACCCCACTATTAGAGGAGTATCCCATCAGCCAAAAGAATGAGGGCAGAACAGTGAGAGGGATTGACAGATAGTAAAAATAGCAAGGAGAGTAGAAAAGAAGAATGAGGATCAGATGGAAAAAGAGCTACATATCCAGTGCAAAGGAGAGGCAAAATAGCAGGTACCAGATGCAACCTGACTCTCTGAAGAAAGGGCATGAGACTGAATTTCTCATATTGTTGCTGCATCACAGCTTGACTACCATAAGCATACTTGAACATCTTATATTTGCACAGACACACCCCCAACAGGACAGCTACACTGCTAGAAGCTGTCACAGAAACCAGTTATAAGTACAGAACCGGACTCCTGGGATACAAACTGTGGTCTCAGGATTGCACACTTGCTGTTCCACAAGGATGGAACCCCACCTCTACTCCTTAGTTCTAACATCAGATCTGCATTTCATTAGGCAGTTTCAACAAGACTCAATATCCTGGCTTCGCAAACCTACTGTGCTTGTTATTTGCTTTGTTACAGGAAATTAACATGTCTTTGTTTTATTGCAACTCTTGTAATAAATCTGACAAACTGCTGCACTACTGCCATACACACTCATCTCAACTGGTAGCTTCAAATCACTGCCATTGATTTCTAAATAAATATATTTTAAATCACTCCCCATTTAGTGCCCCCTTGGGGAAGTCTTGACCCACATAAACACAATTATTCCTGATTAATTTATAGAAACTAATTTAATTGAATAAGTAATGAGTTTATTTTCCCAGCTGGGTAGGAAAACTAAAACAAAATATGCATGTGTCCCCTGAGAAGATGCAATAAAATTAAAATAAACTAGGGACTTCTTATTTTTGTGTATATGGTGCAAAGTAATTTTTTCAAAAACTACTGCACTTTTGTATTTCTCATATGACACCAGAACAAACTGGCATGTGACACTACTGCAACAAGAAAACATTTAAGTGAATATCATCAGGACAACATCCGGGATTAGTCCAGCCTCTAGGACAGAACCCAATCATCCTTTCTTGAAAGCAAAACAGTGCAAGATCAACCAAGAGGCATATTCCTTCCTCACCAGCACCAAAGGCAATTGTGTTTCCCATCACTGCTCCCAGTAACTTCAAGTAGCTCTTCCAACATGGACCTAAGCACTCTTCCTTTCTTTCAACAGTACTTGACAGCTGAGGCAAATATAACTGAACTGAGATTTGGCTGCTTCCATGGATTTTACTTCAGGGCTATATTTATAAAAGTGAACTTGCTGGAAGTTGCTAAAAGGATGAAAACCACTACAGCAATGATTCAATATAACTAAAACAGGCAAAAGATAGACATCTGCTGCAGCAGATGGGGAAAAGGAAAGGACACGACCCATTTGCCAGCCTCATTTTCTAATTGATCCACTCCTGGTTGTTTCTCAAGTTGAAACAAGCCTCCACATTCTGACTAAAGTGTTATAATTGGCTCTCTAAGTCTGCTTCTTAGGGGAAGGCAAGGTCCCTCTTCACCACAATTTATCTTGATTGGTCTTCCTGCTGTGAGCATCCCTAATTCCTATCTCTCCAGCTGTGTCCCTGCCTCCCTCTCCTACTCCTGAAGTTTGTTCTACCTGAAGTTCATTGCTCTCAGGGAAAAAGAGTCCTCCCTCACCTCAAAGGGGCTGTTTGATCTGACCCAGACTATCAACAGCTGCACTGCACAAAAAGATTGTCTGACCACTTGGCAGACACACCCTTCCCAACAACTCATAACATCCATATAGTAAACAGACATGTCAATATATCTACTACCATGAGGACTTGATTAAAGACACCAGCATGGACAGCTCTCCTTCAGCAAGCCTGACTGATCCCAAATGGTGGGCAAGTCCCACGTCCCCCCTCAGGAGAATATGCATCTCAGTAACTTAAAATCATCTATGCCAAGTACTGATGGGAGCCTAACTATGACAGCCAGGAGTTCCACATGGGCTCCAAAACTTGCCTAAAAAAAGTGCCCAGGCCAAGCAGAGCTCTGTGTTGCCGTAGCTACATTGCTGTGATTACTAAGGCTGTCTAGTTTAAAGTTAGCAACACTGTCCCCACCAGCTCCAGGCCCAGCTGTAACTGCTGCAAAGGAAGGCAGTCTGATTATTCAAAACACAGGTCTCCCACAAGGAGTAATTTTCACAGGGTCTACAGAAAAACACAGTTCAGTACCTCCTTTCCTCCCCACCCAGCTGCCAAAGCAGCAGGCATTTCCTTACAAACACCCTGCTGAATTTCTAAAGATGGTGTGCATGTATAAATAGAAGTGGTTTGGCGTGATGAGATCGCAGGGAGCAAAACTGCCTCACTTCAATTTGCAACACTGGAGAGCAGCAGTCTAACTTTAGGTCAGAGATCTGAGCTCAAAATTGCTTCCAAACGATGGAGGACATACTCATTCTTGAGTATCTTACAAACTTACAAAATAATTAGAAATTGTGAGAGATTTTCTGCAAAAGTGGAGCAAGGCAGCTCATTCCCAAGCGTCAGAAGATGTTAGCTGTCTGTCTCCCATTAAGGAAAACTACTTCATCAGGCGTGGAGTTATTTTGGTAACCTATAACATCCTTTTCAGGTTATTATCTGGTCCATAGATCTAGGTCCCTTTTACTGTTATTGATTAATTCTACCCATCTTCAAAAACTTAATTTAAATTCTTTAAGGTCAAAAAAAAAAAAAGGAGGTCTTCTGGTTTTTCTGGAGGTCTTCATTATATTAAAGGGTTTAAAGGGGTTTCCTTATTTTGAAACATCTTATATTTACACAGAACCTTGAGGCTAAAGATCACTAGCATAAGCTACAGATAATTATGCAGCGGCACAAATAGAATCTATTAGAACCACCTGCTCAAAAGCATCACTTTCTGTGCCATTACAATGCATAAACCAGAGACCCAGACAGTGACTAGTACTGCTCATAAACACTATTCCCAACTCTAAAAAAATCAAAAACCTATTAGGAGAACCAAATAAGTGGCTATGACACCAAAACACTGAACATCCAATTTCATTGACTGGTAATTTTATCTTTGATCCAACAGCAGTGCATAAGCCCAAATCCTCCAGTCAGCTCCACAACGGCAAACAACCACACTCTCTAAAGAATACCACTGGGGGATACTAATATTTTTTAAAAGTTAGTGAGGAGGGAATTTTGTCTGAAAACACAGAGCTGGACCTGCTGATCATTACAGAGTTGAGAACCTCCAAACCTAAAAAAATCTGTGCAGCACAAACAGTACAGGTTGAAAAGTGGGCCCCATGCTGCACTAGCAGAGATGGATGCACCTCTCAGCTGTACTCATGCAAAGCCATGTCTCTTCCCTTAGCCCTTTTGTGTTTAAAAGTACAATCCCCTATTCATTCTCACCGTACACATTTGCATGACATGTTTTGTAATACAGGATGCTGAAACATAGCCAATATTTACACAGGTTTTTATTTCTGCTTCTGCAGAACAGGCGCTGATAAGCTACTTTTTATTTCAGGTTTTGTTACTTCTAATTTCACACAGTGCAGATAAAACTAATCTATATGTCATGCAAGGAGCTAGGCCAGATAACAAGAAAAAACCATTAGCTATTCCAGTGACAGCATTATGTAAGTATTTGATGATGCATGTTATTGCCTCAGATGGGCTCCTGCCAGACGAGTAATATTCCTGTTTCAGGTGACCTGTGCAAAAGGCACCAAAGATTTAGAGATGGATCTGCACTAGAATGTGCATCAAGCCAACTGCAGTGATTAGCCGATACTATGTGGATAGTTACCTTGCTAGTGAAGGACACCTCTCCCTCAACAGGTGAGCATGATGCAGCCAAGAAACCAGGCACAGAAAACATAATACAACCTCTTATCCAGAATCTCCCAGAAATTGAAGTAAAAGAAGGTGCAATCACCACATTCTCAGCTGAGGTTCACTATGTCATACCCAATATCACAAGGCAGGTCTGAAGATGGCAAGAACCAAATTACTACTTTTCACTCACTAAGCCTGGATATTCCAGCTTTGCCCCAAGAGAATTTTCTAGCTTGTTCCATGCTCCAGTCATTTTTTGTAAACAGAATTTTTACTCTTTTTACGACCTACAAAGCAGGCTTGGCACTCCTTCAATACACACCTCCATCTTTTATTATCAGTAGGCTTCAGGTAGCATCTAAGTTAATTTGGACAGCAACCTCTTCCAGCAGTGTCAATCCTAGGCAGGGACAAAGCAGACAAATTGCACTGGACAACAAACACATGGGAGCAGGAAAACAGTCATGAATGACTGCTCGACCCTGCAAAGCCAGGCTGCCTCTGCCCACCACTGCTTCCTCCTGTTCTTCTGCCAGCACTGCTAGCCCACTCTTACCTGCCCTTTTTACCTCTTCCATCCTCACCCCTGGCACAAACCACCAAGTCTTGGTCCATCTCTGGTGTTTCATCCCAGGACATCAAGAAAAAGCCCCAAAACACAGCACCAGTGGCAAGATTCAGGTATTGTCTCCCCACTCTGGTCTCTCAAAGACTTTATATTTATCCTCTTTCTTTTTTCTTGCCCTTTAGCTTATTCTTTTTCAAAAAAGTCCACTCCAAAACCTAAAGGGGCCTCAACACACCAGTTTTCTGCCATCCCACTGTCCTTCCTGCTTATCTTTACCTTTGTGGTATGTGCCTATTCCAATTGGCCTGCAAACCACTCAGAAAAGACATTTAATACTAAGTTTTTGTGTACTAATTAGACTACGACTTCACAATTCAAACAAAAATGTTGCTGCTATTAGATAAGCAAATGCATCTATATATACACAGAAATGTATATTGATACTTAGTTTAAATGGAATGACAAAGTAAGTAGAGATGTTTTTAAATCTATGTTCTTAATAGCAGGAGTTTTGGTTTTGTAGATTACCTACCTCCCTTTTTGATTCACAAACTGTTCTAATGCTACAGGTTGCTGGTGTTTGTAGGCTCGTGGGAAGGTTGGCACTGCTGCTATGATAGTGTTATGCTAATGGTGGATGCATTTTTTGACAGGTTTTTATTACTGCAAGCACTCCCATTACCACATATTAGCTAACACCAAGTCCAGAATAGCATTCTAACAAATATACTTTGTGAAGTAGGTTTTTGTAAAAATGTAATTTCTGTCCATTAGACATGGGACTGAATGTCAACTGAATTCCTCCATGATGCCTGATCAGGAAAGAGCAAAAGCTGTCAGGGCAGTTTTTGACTGACAGACAACTATTCTAGGGAACTGAGCTCTGAACAAGCAGCAATTACTGCAATGGAGACTTTAACCCTCAAAACTCAATGAAATGGGATGAGCCTGACAGACAATTAGGAATCCTGCTCTTGAATGAACCCTGATCTTCCACTCAATTCCAGAACTAGGCTAAATCCATCATCAAAATATGCTTGCTACCAACAATTATAGGGAAGAGACCAGCTCCAGAACAGATAATCTGTCCTATCCTCAATAAAACAAAGCACTTTACAAATACTCCACAGTGACAATTCAGAATCTCACTGCATGTCTCATGGTAGCTGCTGAGGAACAGTCTTGTGCTGACCAGAGATATTCCACTTGCAGGGCAATCTGTCATATCATCAAATGAAGGATTCTTAAGAACAAACTGAAGGCAACCAGGGAAGCACAAATGTTTTTCTTCAGCCATGCTACAGCCAGACTTCCCTTCCTTAGTCACTCCATCAGCAACAGTGGTCTGACACATCTTTGCAGTAATAGGAGAAAGTCATAAATTAAGAGAATGCCACTTCAATTGATTTTTGTAATTGGCATATTATAATCTAAAGGAGCTTGATACTCTAGATGACCCAGTCTGACCATCTCACCTTCTGAACTGAAAGTCACCCCAGGACACCAGGTTATTGTCTTCAGTAACCTTTACGTCATGATTACATGAAAATCTCTGGTTTAATTAAGAGCAGCAACTCTTTATTACTTCCAGGGAAAGAAAAAAAAAAAAAAAAAAAAAAAAGTACCAAAAAAAGGCAGGGCTTAAACACAGGAAACATTATCCAAAACATCTAAAATGTATTTTAGAGAATCTGTCAGCATTACCCTATTCTGCTTCACACAGCAACCTGCAGAAAATCAGCCAAGTAGTATTAACAGAACCTGTTCCAGAGCTTTAAAAAAATTAGCATGTTATAGACGATTCTTCCAAGGCTGACAGTGCCCAGTGCTGCAAGCACACAGGATAACCCTCATCATCCACAACCAGGTCTTTGGCAGCACAGCCATTAAATGAGCAGCACTTCACTTTCCATAAAGCAGCAACCTGCTTTTCTCTGATTCATGTCCAGGTAACTCATTTTGAGGTGAGGAAATCCTGATGAAGTCTTTGTTTTACAAGCATGCATTTTCTTTTCTTACATTACATAGGTTACCAACATTCACACCTGTTTTATCATAAGCCTCTCCCAAGTACAAATCTTTCATGCATTTTGTACTTCAGTGTGTCATGATCCTATTACAAAGTGTGTTCTTAGCAACAGGGATATACACTACTGCATCAAACTGCTTATATTGCTTTAAATGCATTTAATTCAACCATATTCTTAACTCTATTAATTTTTTATATTTAAAAGGACATATTATATGCATGAGACAGTTACACTGTGTAATTTTCATATCATTAACTAGAGTCACATGCCAGGGTGGCCATAAACTTCAAATTGTGTTTTCTTTGTTGGGTCACTGGGGGATTTATGCATTCTGAATCATGATTTCATTATGGTTTCACTGTTCTCATTACATTCAGGATGAAATGCTAGCTGGACAAATACCAATAACCTGCAGGTATCTCCAAACGCACTGTGAAGGTAGTTTTAATAACTGTGGTTACATTAAAGCCATGAATGAAAAGACATTTCATGGCAGCACCAGTAAATGAACGATGAACTCCAGTGCCAAGATGTACTGAGAGAAATAGCATTTCCAGTGAAATAAGAGTGAAGTAAGGAACAGCATTTGTACTGGCAGCTACCCTATTGATAGCATCCTGAATTAGGATATTGGGAGTTATATTTTGAATAAAACTAAATTAAGTCATTAGAGTTAAAAGCATGAAACTGAACACTGCTGATTGAGATGAGCTTCAAATGAAGCACGGATTTCACATTTTACCTGAAACTGCTCAATAAAATGGTTTTCTTTTGAATTCATAAAATCCTTCACATCTCTCACACCACTCACTTAGATCTACAACACTAATGAAAAAGCACGATATGCACTACATGCTCTACAAAAACATGATCTGGCTCTTTTTAAATATTATCAGAATTAAATTATTAGTTCAAATCAGCAGCAATAACTGAGAATCATTATCTGGCATCTGCCACTTAGTAGCCTGTGATATATACAGGTAGTTTTACTATGATCCTAGATTGAAATATGCAAAAAAAAAAAAAGCTTCACATAAGTGGCAATACTTCTTATCTTCCAGTACATTTCCACTGCTTTTACCTGTGCTGAAGCCCACACGAGAACATAGAATCACAAAACCCCCTTTGCTGAAGAAAAAACTCCCAGAACTTCTCTTAAAAAGAAACAGATGCTAATTTCAGAGTTCAAAGTGTTAATAAAATGTCAACATGTCAGGCTAATAACAAGCCCATTTTCCCTTTGAGCTACATGTATGTCTCACTATATAAAAAACGTGTCACAACTTGTTTAGGCTTCTTTTAACTACAGTTTGTGCAAAAAAGGAATATAAACATATACTCACAGTTATTCATGATGAGTTTTCATCTGCATCAACTTCGAAAAAAAGTTTTTTTTATCAGTTAACCTGTGCACAGACACACAGCTGAAGTCTTTTATGCTGCAATCCTAATTCACTGCAAAGTCACTAAATGAAAAGTAACTATGTTATTGAAAACAAAGAATGAAAGAAAAATTCTGCTTCATATGAGGTTTTATTAGAAATAACACTTTTCCAACTGTGTGTGTGTATATATATATGCACAGGTATATAAAGACATCTATCTATATATAAAGTCAAATCTCACAACTCAGGGTTCTTTTTCTTTCCATTTAAGGAAAATTCTTTGATATATAGATCTGGAGATCTATTACACAGTCATTTAAAAAGGTAGCAGACATTTTAAGCAAGTTTCTTAAAATTGGAAAAAAAGTTGTGTTGTGATGATGGAAAAATAGGACATGAGGGAAAGATGCAACTGTGACTTTGGGGGGTATTTTTTTAAAGAAAAAACACAAGTTGTCCTTATTTTGTACAGCTACGCTTTCAAAAGCAAATAGAAATGTTTTTCTTCAGCTTTCTCTCCTCAAAAACATTCAAAATATGTATAACCATGGTATTACAAAACCACACTTCAGAAAAGGCTAAGCACACTTTATAAGATGAGATCTTGCCATTACAAAAACAAATACCCTACACACTACTTTTTTGTAAGGAAAGGAGATATATGATCTATGTAAGCAAGTTATAAAGTTGGCATATAAACATGAGCATAGATAAAGCAAGCATATCTATGCATGTGAGCTATGCTCCTGTCATCTCCCTGGAAGAAACACCTACTTAAAGGTCACTACCAAATATTAAGAGCAGCTGAAACAAAAGTTCTGCACTTGCAGCACCACTTGAAGGAAGAGCTTAGTAAAGGAATTCTATTCCTCTCCCATATCCTCATTTTGCCACAAACAGTTGCTGAGACAGGGAGAGCAGTTCCACTTGTTCTGAAGTGTGACCCACTTGCCAGACATGAGACAAGCCAGAAACTCTCTACTAATCATTTTGGCTGAGTGTTTCAAACAGGAATCAGCTTACACAAGCTCACCGGTGCTGAAAGAGCTGGAATCACTCCCCAGCTGCCTCTGAAACAGGTGACTCTCAAGATGAAAGAGGTTTCCATCCAAGTGATGCCAAGCCATTCCTGGCACATTGCACACATACAAGAGAGTCACCACTACTGTCATGTAGATATTAAGTTCACATTGATTAGAACATATGCCACATGTCTGGCCAAAGCACAGCACGCTTCATGAGAGCATCTTCTCAGCTCCCCACAGCCTGCATACAGGACAGCCTCCACTGAGCAGCTCAAGCCCAAAGGTCATCACTCTGAACTCCCCCTGGAACAGAGAGGGACATTTACAGCCCAAACACCACATCACAGTGTCCCTAAGATTATCAGAAACCCTTCAGTATAACAACAAGGACTCTTCACTACCAGAGTCACTAGTCTTAGAAAGCATTTTGCAAAGTCTTCATCATCCTTTCATCACAAATTTCTGGACATTCCTCAAGTCCTTGCCTTCTCCACTGTAGTCCAAGAACAATCCCCAAGATCAGAAAAAAACCCCACCTTCCCTAATGAGCATCTTGCTCTTGAAAGAAGATTCATTCTGGTCAGTTTGCAGCTATTCTTCTTCTCTTCTTTTTCATTAAGGAACAGCATACAGACATGTAAACATTACTTTCTTTGAACTCATTTCCTGCTGGAAAAGCTCAGTTAGTGAAATTGCCCTTAAAATAAGGGATGTTGTTAACTTTCCCATCATACAAATGCTCCAAGAATATGCTCCAAGACTCTCCAAGTATTTTCCTCAAGACAAATTCTGTCTAGAATTCACATTTGCTAGTAATTTCTAATGGTATAATAATTTCATTTAATAAGGTCTATTCAATTTTAACAATAATAAATATACAATGTTTAATGTTTCACATACACAAGACCTTGTACCTTACCATAAGGTAAACCCTAGTTTCTTTTACCTAACTTCCATTAGCAACCCATTTAACTATAGAGAAGTTCTCTTGGAAACTGAAACAAGCATCAATATTGCCACTCAATAGTCCAATATGCTTGCAAATTAAAAATTTGGAAACCACCAATGAAGAAAAGATTGCAGAGACCAAGCAGTCCTCTTATGGGTCACGACTTACTAGGACTAGAAGATGGCCACTGAATGGGACAGGTGAGAAGCAGCAATATTGTGGAGGGAACACAGATGCCCTATGAAGCACAGAGGAGAAATGAGTAAGTTGGAGGTACACAGTTATCTGGCCAATTCTAATGTTACTTAAATTCTTGCACCAAGTCCTTTTACTTTGATACAGACTAGGCTAAAATTTCATAGAGAAAAAAAAAAATCAGGCAACATTTTTTTTACTTACTCCACTGAATGAAGAGATAAAACATAGAACCTGAGGGCCTTTATTCTCCCCACTTCAAATTGTCACTAAATCAACCACAGCATGTTAGACACTAAAAATCCCAAATTAGTTTACACACTTCAAGCACCATCCATTTGTAGAAAAGCCTTCTACAGGCCTTCTACCTGGCCATATAAAAATTAAACCTCAAAAATAAAAAAAAAATTCTTAAGAATTAAAGAGCAAAAAACCGAGTCTCTTAAAAGAACGTTTTCTTGTAGCTAGACAGAACAAATTCAGGTTTAAAATACTAGCCCAGAGCCTTACAGTGTGTTCTATAGAGGTGCTGATTTTTACTTGCTGAGGTTTTCATTACCAGTACTCATCCCACAAGCATCAGGACAGGCACACACAGACTCCTGGTGGAGTTGGTGATTCACCACCACATACATTCTTTCCACCTTAGAAATGTTTGTTGGTGGGGCCCTTGTGACTCACCTCCACTGTACTTTCTTCCCCATCATCACGGTCCCTTGGTGGGGTGTTGGTGATTTATTAACCAACAGTCCATCATCTGAACTCAAGCAGTTTGCCAGATGACTACACAGTGATTTCTGCTTCCTGAGGGAATTAAAAGTGTTCTTCCACACTAAGTCTGTATGAGTGTACTCACCACTGCATAGTATGTGAGCTCTGAAATCAGAGCTGTTCCACTACTATTCTCATTTTGCCTTGTCCTACTATTTCACTGGAACACTATGGTGAGGTAACTACAGAATACTTAGAAAATTAACAGCACTGTGAAGCCACTTCCAGACAGCCCATCAGGCTGAACCCCAGCATGAGGAACAGAATCTCTTAGCCATAACATTACAAAGTTAATGATGCTAAGCAAAAGTCCAGTAGCGCACACTTTGCACTCACCAATTACAAACATACCCTAACAGAGTTGTCCATTAGGGAATAACTATTATTAAGAAAATCAGAAGGGAATCTTTAGATAGAAGTCAGGAATTTAAAAATAAACAACCAAAACCACAAAAACAAAAGCAAGTAACCAACCAAAGAAAAGTACCAAAACCCTCCCAAACACATACCCCCACAGACAGCAAACTATGAAAAAGTTCTGTCCTGGAAGAAAACCAGAAATAACTCTGAAGATGCCTAAGCATAGAGCACACACACAGACAACTTGAAAACATTCAAATCCAAAAAGTGCTGCTCCTACATATTTCCATATAACAAGAATTATAGTGTTTGTAACTAATATTGATGCTGTCAATGAGAGGTGTTCCTCACTACTGCACTCTCCACCCCCAAGATCCAAATCTTGTGATGGTTCATCTCTTAGCTAGTCAGTTGAAGATATAAAAGGCGCTGAAAGCCCCAGAAAGGAAAACAGGCCTGTAGTCACAGCAGCATGTACTGCTAGATTTTTTCAGATGACTTTGAGGATTCTAAATTATTACTGGTAGTTATTTTTCTCCTTGGTATCCTGTCACAAGCTTTCCAATTGCCCTGTGTTTCCAAATGGCCCTCACATATAGAATAATTTCAAGTACAGGTATTACCTATTTAAGTACTTTCAAAAAGTATTTTTTACTTAGTTTTTATATCATATTATCTATGACATGCTGTTTCTTTTCTTCTCAGCTGTAGAAATGAGACTATACATCAAATCTCTAGTACCCTGTTCTTCGTTCTGCTCTATTTGAGGTTACAGCCATCAGTGCTCTCCTCGTTCCTTGCTCATCTGTGCCAGGACAAGAAATTTAAACAGGTAGCACATTCTGTGCTGCTGTCAGTGGTGAAGAGTTACAGCCCAGGCATGGACTTAATATAAAAAAAACAGTTGTATTACTCTGGTTGTGGTCCTCCTTATGCACTGTAGTGAGAAACTGATGCTATTTTAACTTAAGAACACTGTTTCTTTTCCATCATCTGTCAGTCATTCACAGTTTAGATTAGCAATTACTTCTACACACGTATATAAAAAGATCCCTACTGCTCTGAAATGCTAAAACTCTCCTAAAAACTTTTTTTTCTAAAAAGTAGGCCATCCTGCAAAAGCAGATAGAAATTCATGCTGTGTGCAAAAATTCCCATATCTGTTACTTCCATGACATTTGGAAAGATAATTTATTTATAAGCAACTCACATCTTTCCTATTACTGTTAATTTATTTTCTCATTATGTTTGCACCTATATACTCAAAATTACTAATCTACAAATTAGAAAAAGGCACAGGAATAGCAACATGATTGTGCTGTATTCTGCACATTGCATTATCCCTTCAAAACAGGAGAATGCACACGTATATAGGAAAGAAACACTTCTATGGCTGTCCAAACTACTAGAAGCAACCCTTACACCTTGGAGAGTCAAGGTGTCAGTGGCTGCAGACAGCAGAAGAGTCATCAGAAGTATGACCACAGTAAAATCAAAACCCACACCTTACACACCCCTCTAGCTATACGAGACTGCAACCGGAAAAATATGCAAAAAACAAAATTCATAGGAAACTGAGCAAGAGCTTGCAACAGCCCACTGTCTCCAAAAAAACAATCACAGCCCGCATTTCTCAGGATACCTTCTGACTCAAGTTGGATCTAATGGAAGAGGATGAATAAAACAACTATTCACCTCAAGCTTAATAAGGAAGGAGGCTATAAATTCTCAACCAATTACTCAAACCTCACCAGGATGTGAGCCCATAGCTTCCTCCAGCTCATGCCAAAATAGATGTGGTTTTCCAGCTGTGTAGACAAGGAAACCCTCAACCCTGTTAGTCTGTCCCATTAAAATACATCTTGTTTACATTCAGATGCAAGGAATAGGACCAGAGGCTACATTCATACAGGAAAGTTGTGACAATTGAGTGCAGATGGAGGTGGAGGCAGCATGGCTTTACCTCCAAGCCTGCTGAGACGGCTCCTTTCCCCCTCCTGCAATCAGCAGGCACAGAAATAGTCCTGAGGCAGAGAGAGAGCAGAGCCTTCTGACACAATGGAGTACTCACAACCCACCCTAAACTGACAGCTCACCTCAATCCTGGCTGCCACTGCCACGTCAGATACTGCAGGTTATCCTTTCCAGCATGCAACTACTGCCCCATCAAACCATTTTACATAGAGAGCCCTAGGTATGTGCAACATGGCATGTGATCAAATGCAAAACCACAACAGAAAAACAAGAACATCCACAGGACACTACAAGTCTCTCCCTAGCTGGCACTAAGAAAACTTCACTTCATCTGCATATGTTCTAGTGCCAGATATATACAGAAAAAAAGGGAAAAAACCTCAGCCTGTAATACCTGTATATTTTACTGGAAAAACCCCAACTTACAGCAGATAAGTATACATTGTAGCAGATGCATATCCCATAAATCAACAAGTCCAAGACCACACAGCATCTTCTTTCCCTGCTATCCAATTACCCAACTTCCACAGTCATGCATGAGACCTGGAAAATTTTAACCACTGTTTTAAAATAAAATTTCTGATTATTGCTTCTGCAACTTTTATGAGATTAGATTCTGAAAGCAAAAGTGAAACAAAAAATTCAAGAAAATATAAACAAGCACTATTTTTTATGCATTAATAATCAAGTGCACATAAGTAGTCTTACTATTGTTATATTGTATATCAATTAAAGGTCTACACAATTTTGACTTTTTCTGGAACACTATCAAAAGCTTGAACAATTAATTTTAAAGGAAAAATGCATTCATATACTTTGTAAACACCCCTTGCACTGAATAAAACAACCAATATATTTAAATTGGCATTATTCCATTTTTTCCTTGGTATTTCATATTTTGTACCTAGAGAAACTTTTGGGTCCAAATTCCTTAGCCTGAATTTCACAAGAACCTCCATGAAACATACAAGCATTTATCATTCAGTACATGTAGAATTAGGCTATACAGACACCGCAAAAAGCAGCACTGTATCACCCAGTAACTTTGCTTTCATAGCTTTACCCGGTGTATCTTTTGTTATGACAGCTGCAAAATCACCCCATTACTCAGCCCTCTCCTCCCTGCTCAGCATTACATCGCTGTCTGCCTTTTGCCCACATCGATTCACACATGCCCTGCTACACTGGCAAAATCGGAAGATGCATATTAGCTGTGGTACTAGCATTTACTTTGTTCTTCCCCCACAATCGGGCTTACAGCACTCTTCTCTTCAGTAATACCAGTGCAAGAGTCTGCATACTCAGTATTATTTTTGTTTCAGCTACTGCACTTTCCCCTTAGCTGCCTTTCATCATCAAATCTGGCCTGTGTCACTAAAGCCTGTCTTCTCTTGCACTAGCAGAGCCCCGAGGTTGACCACACCCCCCCTTATTAATACATGCACATATTGTCTCCACATAAGTACTCTCCCCTGCATTTGCTTCTGTCCACTGGGGAGTTCAACTCATTAGCAGTCACCAAAGAACTGGCAAAAGCACCCAAACACCCTGTCAAGACAAAGTAGAACCAATGGTGCCATCTCTTCCAAGTCTGGGATTTTGGAACAGGAGTAATTATTTCATAAGGGTGGAAGGATAAAATGGGAAGGATTTTAGAGTAGGAAACACAGGGTAACTAAAGAGAGAACAGGGTGAGGTGAACCTCTGCATAGCCATCAATGACTCCTTCCCCTTAGGTAGAGGCTCAGGGAGTGACCTTGTAGTAGTACAGCTGGGAAAAACAACTTTCAGAAGTGTTTCACCAAGTTGTAGGCAGTTACATTTATTTCCTCACAACTGCATAAGCTAAATGGGGAGTTTCAGAGCCACATTTTAAAATAACTCAAAACGTTTTAGCATATTCATTAGACAGCTGTGTAAATTCAGTCTCCTGCCATTCTTCTGATCACTCCAACAGGAAATGCCACTCTGTAAGCTGGCACTTCTGCAAAGCAAATGTGATATTGTATCGACAGCAGACTAGTCAGTGCAAACCTCTGACTCAGTGCTTTTTGGCAGTTTCAACAGCTGCCTCAGGAATAGGGCAAAGAGGAGCCAAACCAAAGGTAAAAATCATTAAATTTCCTTCCCTGAAGTTAAGAAAATCTACCTCCAACAAAACCAGGGATTCATCCTAAGAATTTTCAAAGATGGTCCAATATTCTTTGGTGCCTCCAATATTACAATCTTCACACAGATGCAGGTATATACAACACCATTACAAGTGCAAGAACAGATGAAGCACTCTCTTCCAAAACACAAAGATCCACACTCAATGCTTTTGCCTGCAAGAATTTCATGAACCTCCAGAAAAACAGAGAGAATTATGTCTACAATTTCATGGTTTACATTCTTCTTTCTTATTTACAGGCAGTTTGTAAGGCATCTTCCAATGCTGGATAGATTTCCAAGTACAGTTAATTCACTACATGCTAACAGAGGCAGTTTTAAGACTTGAAAAATATAGCCAACAAAACCTGTAAAGCAGAGCTGGAAAGTTTTCACTTTCCCCTAAATAAATCATACTTAAGAAGCAAAACTTGGTAGACATGTTGAATATTCATATGAAATGTAGACATTTAGAAGACTTGCATGTAGAGAGATTTTGGAGCCTTGGGACTGCAAGTGTTTCACGATGGAATTGGCAAGAACTTAAAATACAGTCTACATAACTGTATGAAAATGGCAAATCATAAAGAAGCCAGCCTTGCATGTGTCTTCGCCATGTGCACTTTATCCCTGTTGTTAATTATGATGAATACAGAAGGAGCACATGGTTCAGAGCCAAGGAAAATCCTTCTATGTTTTTGTAGTAAACTCTTAAGTCTGAATTTCCAATATCATAAAAAGGTAAGTAGTAGGAATAACATTACAATTCATTTACTAGAATGCCGTAAGTCTGCCATAAATTGTTACCTTTCTACATAAAGCTGGCAAAAAGCCCAACTAAGATGCCATTAAATATACAGAAATAAAAACTGAACAACGCCAATAAGAGAGCAGACTCCACAGACCTTGGTCCCTTGAAAGCCAGAAAGAAGCTATTTTTCATAGACAAGTTTATTGGAGTACAATGACAACATTCAATCCATTTTGTAGAACTTTGTCAAAAAATTTAAAGTAAAAACCTCCAAGGAAGTTAGAAAAATAGTTAAATTCAAAGCTGAGAGGCAACCAAATAAACGCAAATGGCAATAACATTGTAAGAATTGTTTAGATTCCATTTCAAAACCAGAAAGAATTCAAAATGTGACCATCAAACATGGACCCAAAGAGATGAAATTTCTTCAATAGGTCTTATATTACCAAATAGCCTTCTGAGCAACAAATCATATAATCCAGGAGTTTGTGCACGACAGCTACACCTACATTCTGAGCAGTCTTCAACACTGAAGCTGTACTTTCCCAGGTACAGGTTCAACCTGTTTTCCTCTCGTCCATGCTGGACCATGGCAGAAACACAGCACACTTCCTCCAGGCAGTGCCAGCTGTCACACAGGCAGTGTCTAGAGGACAAATCCTTGAGCTACATGCAGCTGCAGCAGAACCCACTGCACAGCATTCCCAGAGGGGGTGAAACACAAAAAAGACCCTACATCTACCTTTAGGCTTTTTATAGTTACTGTATTCCTGCAGGAGGGAAGTTCCCCCCAACAATGACCACTATTCACCAGTAAACTGTGGTCAAAACATGCTTACAGAGTCTTGCATCTGCTCTAAATTTGAGGTAGTTGTGTTTTAAACAAATTTAGACCAGTCCAGGCATTCAGATTTCTTATTTTCTCAATACAACTGTGTGTGGTCTCAGGGCCTCACTAATTTAGATGAACCTCTTGTTCTCTTATTATTTCAGAAGAGGGAAAGATATTATCCAAGTATCTCAAGTTCTCAATTTGAGGATTTTCAGCTACTTAGTACTACCACCTCTCCTAAGACCACATTTTCTCACTTACTTCAGCAGCTTCAGCTTCCCACTGCACTACCATCCTGACATCAGCCTGACTGAATGCAAAAAAGCCCATCTGAATTTTCTGAGGAGAGACAGCTGAAGTTAGAGTGAGTGCCACAACTCAGTTCCTGCCTCAGATGGGGTATGGTTTTTGCCCATCCCAACGAATAAGCCAATAATTAGATATAACTACAAATTTAGTAGCTGTTAGCGTCTCACACATTAATAAGAAATGAAATATAACATTCTACAATCCCACTTAAACCAAGTATCTAGCTAGAAGCTATAACTACTCATCCATCAAGGCCCATTGTGCTGTGGAGGATCTCAACAGAAGAGCCCACTTGCATGTTCTCAAATACACACAAAGGCTGTGTTATATGGGTCTACAGATGTTAGAGGTGCCAGTATTTTATGTTTTGGTCTCCAAAGAACAGCAGATGTGACCACAGCATTATTAATTGATATTATTCAGCTGGTTTGGGTGCACAGGCATGCTGAATAGATGGACTTCTGGAGGCTCAGGACACTTGCAGATCCACAGTTCAAACTTACCCCATGCTCAGAGCCTTATATGGAGCCAGGAGCACTTCTGCCATCTGGGACTCAGAAACACGCTCAATACCACTAAGGTGTAAATCTCATCCCTCTACAGCTTCAGTGTCTACCTCCACACTGTGACCCCAGAATTTCCATACAGTAAGGCTACAAGGCAGGTTTCTGCCACTCCTTTTTACTTCTTTTCCATGGCACCTTAATTTTTCTTTTTAAATATATAATCTACCTTTCACTTCTCAGACCACAGGTTTTAAAGACTTAAAGCCTGTGCCTAAGTAAGGGTCACCTCTTAATTTTCATTCACTCTGTGCTTAATTTTTGTAAGTGATATGGGTGGTAGATGAAAGAAATAGATGGAAATCTCACATAGAAATGTCTTTAAGTTCTGTAGTTCTCCAACTCAGGAGTTGCCAGAAAATGTGCTCTTTGAATCAAAAGATATACCAGACTTCTCAATTACCCTACTTTAAAGTAAACAAGGCATTGACATCTACGATGAACAGGAAAGAAGATACTGTGATGCTTGTATTACAGTGTGGGATCACAGCTGTGCCAAGCTTACCTGCTCATATTAAAACTCCAATCTAGTAAAGCTGAGAGCTGCAAGTAGGACCACCAGCACACTCTGGCACCATACAGGTTTCTCTTCTGTGACATACTGGATTCTTACCTTCTTCCATAAAGCTTAAATAAACCTGAGAAATTCTGTTCATGCTTTTAGCTTGGAATTTACATAGGTCATTTGTATTTAGGAACCCCTTCCATCAAATTCAAACTTAAAAAAGTGCTCCTTGTACTGCTGCCCTTTCAAAGTTGTTTCATTTAAAAAGCCGTGTTTCCAAGAAAAATACAACAATTACCTAATTTCAGCTTCCATTTTTACCAAGTAAACTTCTGGTTCCTGTTGTGCACTTGAATTATGCTCATTTTACTACAAATATTTGTTTCCTTTAGTATCCAAGGTCCATCTTAAAAAAGGGGAACTTTCACAGCAGTCCACTAGCCTTCAAATGCTCTAAAGAAACATAAGTGGCAATCTATTTAAGGAACTATTTTTCTAAAATCACTGAAGTGTTTTAACTTTGGATAGAATGCAAAATTGCCACTCAAGTCAGCAAAATAAGCGTGTGGACAAACCAAAACTAACAGTGACACGCCACAATCTTTTCCTATTTACACTGGATGAAAACAGGGTATTGGACATTGACCAAACAAATGTAAAAACTTTTTTTTTCTAGCAACTTTCCAACTTCTATCCAAGTCTCCCACTCTCCTTACAGCAATTAATCATCCTGAACAATGAATGTGGTACCTGCTGGGGTTTTTTCCACTCTCTGGTCCTCATTTTTAAGACAAACTCTTTCAATGAAAAGATTCAATCATGGAAGTTCATGCTACTCTTTTCTCCTTTTCTGCTGAAGTTTCAATCTCTTCCTTGTGCAGGCAGCAAAAACAAAAGCTGCTGAATTTCTCTGTATGTAGCAATTTATCCTTCCATAAATCAGGCCTGTGACTAACATCATTTATGATATTACTGGGTTTACTAAAGCCTGAAGAATATTTTCAGGCCATTCCTTGTGCTTATTCAGGACTCTACTTTCCCTTTCCAAGGCCAGAGAACTCTCCAGCCTTCCACACAACTGCTGCATCCCTCCATTTTGTGGGATCTGGGTCATGCACATCTTTGCCTGTGTGACTTTCATAAGCTGCTGGTGAAATGCAACTCCTGGATCTCCATGGAGGTTTTTGTCACTCCCTCTTCTCCTGAACAATGCACATATTCAGAAGAACACATAAGAGTAAAGAACAAACATGATCTTACTTGAGTCATACAGACAAAGGAGGCCTCCACTGAAGTTGAAAGGCAGAATTTATGGGATATAAACAGAAGGAGGAATAGATGTGGGTGGAGAAGCAAATATTGTTTTGTAGGCTCTTATGTGGTCTGATGTTTTTCATCTTCATACTCTTCAAAACTCAACTTTGCAATGAAATGCAGAATTTTTTATTTTCTTTGCTCATTCACAGCTCTCAGTAACTACACATGTGCATTTATGCTTGAGATTATTTTAAATTCTGAGCTTCTTGCCAAATTTCATTGTGGATAAACACCTTTAAGTACCTAAAGCCAAATTTGTGTTAAGTATAATAGTTCTTGTTCTTCTTTTTTTCCTGGAGTGCTTCCATGTGCTCATACACAACTGCTACGCTCCACTTAACTGATGACTGATGCTTTTCACACCCATACCCATTTTTTCTGAGATGTACTGTGCCCAGCTCTAACTTCCTATTACTATATAACATACTGAAATTTTAGCAACTGCTGTTGCATTACATGTGGCTGGTTTAAATCTATATTTCACAGTGATCCTAGAACAACTAATTAAGCATGTAGTGTTTGACATTTCTTAGCAGGCACTCTCTAAAACTAAAGAAAATAAAAAATAAAAAAAGGTAATTAAAAGTATAGCTATTCAAAATCTGAGAAATCTATCCAAAACTTGTGGGATGCATTTTTTTGTTTGTTTGTTTCAATAAAAACGTTCTTTAAAGGAAAATATACAAACCCAGGAAATGGTCAGAGCTCAATATACAATTTAAAAAATATCTAAACATATAAGTATCATGTAATTTTCCATAACCCCCCAGGATCTGTATGTAGCTAAAAACAAAACAGTATTTCTGGTACGAGACAATAACAGCCCTGTAAGGTATAAAAGTACTGTTGGCTGTGAATTGTTTGGGGATTGTTTTTTCCTTCATCAATTTTTAATCTCTGTGGAAAACTTCAGTTAGGCCAAGATTTTCTTTAAAATGAAGAGAAAATTTCACCTCTGAAAAAAGTCTACTCAGGGGATCACAAACCCCTGGCAACCTCAGGTTTTTAAACTCATTAACCTCCTCAGATTGCTATCAGGAGGCTTTCAGTACTTGCAGAACTAAACAGCAAACACTCAAATGCTGAGATGTCACCAATGACAATGAATGGCCTCAGACCTGGAGGGCTGGAAAGCTACCAGCTCTGGCCAAGCATTTGCTACGTTTACATCAAATTCTTGGACTGGATTCTAAATTCAGGCTTTGGCACTGGCCCATCTGTATCCCTAGCAGTAATAAATTATGCAGTTAAGAATTTCATACTGTTTTAAGAACCTCAGCTGACAGTGCCTTCAACACAAACCAAGAGTTCTCAGAACATCATGGAACAAGTGCTTCAGTCCTGAGCAGATAAAACTACTTAAGTACAAACTCAGATTTGATTTGACTGAGAATACTTGCTAGATGCATTTCAGAAAAAAATAATGCGAGAACCCTTGTAAATCTACAGAATGTTATTTCTTTCCAGGAATGAGAAAATGCCTCTATTACACTCCTTCACTTCCAATTCCCAAGGAAGACCTACAGCTGGTGAGCCAATATTGACAGCTTCCACAGGACTCCTCTAGCAAAACCTACATAGAGCTGAAGTTCCACTTGGGGGCTCTTGGGGAAATTGTTCTAATATTGAAACTTAAAATAAGTCTGCATTATAATAAAACTTCATACCAAAGTGTCAGAAAGGTTCTCTACTGAGTAATAACAAAAGGAATAAAAGAAATGAGAAGCCCTACAATTCCTCAGACAAAGTAATACACAGGCTGCCAAGAAGATGCACCCAAGACTAGACTGATATCCGCAACCACCATTCTACAGTCCTGCAAACATATCTCACTTTTTTCCATATGATGCATACATTTGCCAGAATTTATCATTTACCCCCAGTGTCCGTGCACCCTTAGAACACCAGATGGATTTGTACACAACCACTAAGTTGCATATCATAATGAATCACTTGAAAAATGCATTATCCCTGCATGACATGAATCCAAAATTACACAGAGACACACTAAAAGAAGGTATTTATACAAAGCCAAGGAATGGCTGCTCTTTGGAAAAGGAACAGCGCACTGGGTGAAGAGAGGAAAAGTGTGGGTAAACAAACTGATGTTTGGCTGCACAAAAATCAGTATTTGAAGTCTATGATGATAAAAGTACTTCATAGGAGAATTGCTCCTAGAATCATTTAGCCACCAAGACAGAAAAAATAAAATTGCTATGAAGTCCTGAACAAAAGCAGCAAAGCTTTTTATATGGCATCTCTTAATTCAATGTATCACAGTACTGTAATTTAGATTAAGGATAAAAAATTAAAAAGAAATACTAAATCTGTGCTAAATAAAGTCCTCTGAATGGTTTCGGCTATAAAATGGTATAAATCCCACACACAAAGATCCCAGCTATGAGAACTCTAGGATTTGTGGATTAATATCTAAAAAATTACTGAAAAATAAAAGTCACCCCAGATATTCCTACCAGAAGTTTTTAAGTAGCATTGCCAAAAAGAAATTACTCAACCTTGATTTCTTCTTACTAGGAAAATATAAAGTAGAAAACTTCTGGTTTAGGCATTATCCCATCAGTGAGCTCTATTTTAAGTACATATACCATGAATGTTGACTACTGAAGTTCTGTACTAAAAAAGCTTCTTCCAAACAGGTTAAAAGCCAGGTAAACAGAAAGCCATCTGGATACATGAAACAACAGCTAGGATGTAATTTCCCACTAAGGCTGAACACTGGCAGCTCCAACTGAAGCCAGAATTCAGACAGCCCACCACTCACAGAAGCCCAGGACTTCAGAGCTCCTTTAAGCCACAAGGCACTGGTTATTTCTGCTACCCTCATCAACCAGTTCCTACCTAGAAACCTCCTTCCTGGACTAAGTCTAATCCTGGTCTCATTCAGACTCAGCTGTGGAAGTACTCATTAGGCTTATAAGGAGGGCAGTACAAGAACAAAGTGAGATACCTAATCTTCTTGTGGAGAAAAAAAAAAAACCTGAGGGCACATACCTTCAAAATAAGAATGCTAATTTATATTGGCATTTAATGTTTTACAATTGGCCAACACTGTAGAGGAACAGTAACATCATACATCAGCTGTATTGCAAATGACTATTTCAGACCTCTCTCAGCAAAGTAGAACAGCCTGAGGTATCACCAATCTATTTCTCATGTAAACATACAGAAACCTGTATCAAACCTTCTCTGCCTTCTGCTAATCAGTTTTGCAAAAATTTGGCCACTAACCAGGAACTATGAATTACACTCAATACAGCAACAGACCTCTGAATCACAGCGTACACTTCAGAAGAAAAAAAAAAAAAAAATTCAGACATGGAATGATAGTCCCTGTAATTTATGGCCATGCATACGCCAGCCTGTATTGAGAGGATAGATTTCAGATGAGATCAAAGAAAACCGCATTAAAATGCTAAGTCCAAAAGCCCTGCATTGAAGAGTTAGGGAACTCCAGAAGACAACAGGCACACTGATAAAAATGAACAGCATAGCAATGGCCAAGAAAGGCATGAATGCACCAGGCACTTAAAAAAATATTACATAATAGTCAACATTTTCTTTTCACTGTCTTCTTACAGACCAGTTGTGATCTGTATTGCTCTCAGCTTGCCACTTCTTTCTTTCATTCCAATGCTCAAAAGCTGTGCTAAATTTCCCAGGGGCTCATCACTCAGTAAGCAAGCCTGTCTCAATGTGCTAGTGTGTCTGCTGTAATAGCTACTTCCACAAATAAACCTCACAAAATTCCTAACAAATCTGCCATTACATGAAAACAGAAGAATTATCAAAACCAATGAAACATATTAAACATCTGACCACAGTTTCTACAGTAATTTAGCTGCTACATCACTTGTCATGCAATCAAGTGATTTACGGGGTTCACATATTTCCACAAATGAGAAACATATTTAATCCCCTATTCTTACATGCTTTCCACAATATATTACAGGGATTAAAATGAACATAATACACTCTAATAGAACAGCACATTATAAAAAGAGCTAAACTTCAGTTTAATTTTTCATAACAGATTTGGTCATATTTATATATATAAAAATGTCTATTTTACACAAATATTTATATAGCCATACCCTAAAAATAGAAACATTCAGACACTATAGCCCAGCAGAGAGTAGAACTGATATACTGCATAGAATTTTAAGGTAAACAAATGAACTTCTAATATGGAAACAACTCCTGAAAATTATAAACACTTGTCAAAATAAGACTCCTGAAAAAGCAGCATGAATCAAGCTATTAGCTGCCTTTGGTTTTGATATTACAAAAGAAAATATAAGACTAAAACCTAAAAAATTTCTTACCTGACCAAAAAAAAAAAACCAAAAAACAAAACAGTTTCTGCATCATCTTTTCCTTTCCCCTACTTATTGAAACTGTATTAGTGTTTTGAAAGTACTCCAGTCTGGGGACAAGTATATTTCTTTGAAAATTATTTATCAAAAATAGACTTCAATATTCTCCCCTTTAAAAAGACAACCAACATTTATGTTAATCTTACAAACCACCTAAAATCTTCCATTTCAGAGTTGCAAATTCAAGTGAAGCAAACAAGAATGCTCCTTCCAACCTTCCTGTGAAATGTTCCCACTGAGGTTTGTTGGGATTTTTAAACCACAAAAAAAAAAAAAAGTGAAACTTAAGCAGCATGAAATAAAAGAACAGAGGATGCTTAAAAAAAAAGATAGACAAGGATGGAATTTGACTTAAAGGTAGATAATGAGATGGATTTTTGTTTAAGCTGGATAAAGATCTAGCTACTAAGCTCCTAAGTTCCCAAAAAGCTCTATGGCCTACTTTCTCTACTTGTTTCAAAGTCATGCCAAAAGGCCCAGCACCTGCCCTGATGAAATAGATTTCCCCAGAGATTGCACACTAGCAGTCTTCTCTCAGACACACGCCCCATAACACAGGCAATGACACAGAAATCATGTCAAACTGGTGCCACAGGAGAATGGGAATGTGTGCTGAGGAGCCCTGCCAAACCAAAACCCCGCACTGCCAACAGACACCCTCCGTTAATCTCTTCATTGCCATTTCCTTGCTAATCTAATTCACTTCTTCCCAGCAGTTATACTGTTTACCTTTTCATGCCTCCCAAAACAGGTAATACAATTCAATTTTTGCAGTCATTTTTACATTTCTATTCCCAGTGATGCAATCACTACCTTGAAAATATTGCTGAGAATTTATACAAGGTAATTTAAACAATAAGGTAATTTTGGCAACAAAAAAGTCTGCATAGAGATTTTTTATTCTTCTTATAAAAATTTGGGGGCAAAACTGAGTTTGTACCATACCTTTCATGATTTTTGTTTTGCCTAACAGCTTTCTAAATTTACAAGATAAATGATTTTTCTGAAACTGACTTTGTTTCATTTTTTTTTCAAACGTCAACCCATTTATTTTCAAACAAACCCATAAAGGGAATGATGTGTTTCTCACACATTGGACTAAATACATTTACATTTTATTAATAATGAAAAAAAAATATATTTTTAGCAGTGCAACAGAAGCAAGCATTTCAAACTACCCCCTTAACCCTCAGATTTAAAAACAAGATTAAAAAAAAAATAAAAAGCCTAACACCACGATTAGCCTTCTGACAGCAGTATGTCACAAAGAACTTGACGTGTTATATAATGCACTATATGTTTCCTTTGGCTCAGATTCTTTCACCTGTTCTCCCCTGGCATTGCTAGCACTACCAGATGGACCCATTTTAGATTTAATTAATTTACCCTGTCTCCTAGGATTTCCAAGAAGTAAAGCACTGACAAGAACCCTGGTCCTTTCCTTTCTTGGATACAGAAAAAGAATCTAGACAGAGAGAGATTTTCCTTTTAAGAACAGAATACAACATTCACAAATAAATACCTCAGGAGAACACGTGCTGCTCAAAGAAGCTAAAAATAGTAAAACCAACAAGCATATGCTTAACTGGGAACCTTCCTAGATCCTAAAACTAACATTATTCTTTAAATCCAATGTGGATATGGGAACTCAAAAACTGTTAGGTTTTTTTTAACGGCAATGAAGCAAGCATATTCCAAGTGTCTGCATATAAAGTGAATACCACACTGCATACTGACCTAGACAGAATCCCTCCTTCTTGTCCTCCAGAATCCCATCAGCCTTCATTCCCTCCACCATCTTATTTTTCTCGTCTTAAAAATTCCTCAATATACTACAGGCAAAATTTCACCTCACCCAAATTAAAGTTGGTTTTTTTTTTTTAATTGCTTCTATTCTCTGCTCATGTAAAAAATAAATGTTCACAGGAACTCAGAATAGCTCAGCAACTTGTAACTACCTGTAACTCTTTAAAAGAAGAGTTACAGAGTAAAGAAATCTTTAGAGAAATCATAAACTACATTCCCTTCATAAATTTAACAAAAGGGGTGAGTAAATGCATGTTAATTAAATCTGCTTATGTTAATCACTAGGTTGCTTTACATGGACTGGGACAAAGCAGTTCTTTGACAGTCCTCCTCCTCTCCTGGCTTGCTCCTTATCTGCTTTTACATCATAAGATGCATGGGGCAGAGGATCGCCCCTCTGTCAAAGCTGGTAAGAGGATCTGGCATAACTAAGCCAGAAAAACCAGGCGGCCTCAGAATACTACAATAGAAAAAGAGTTCAGGTCTTCTAAATTGCTAAGTCAAATTTTGAAGGCACAATGTTCCTTGTATAGGGTGGAAAGTTTCACAACAATAGCCTAGAGCTCCAGTAATGGATTTTCACACCTGCACAAAAAAAGCTACAAAAACCATAAGCCTTTCAGCCCGCTAAACAGAGCTTAAATGATGCAAAAGCATTGACACACAACACAGGAATTAGTTTTCCTTTAAACATATCAATACAAAACACAAAACCAGCTTACCTCACTTGTAAGTGATGCCCATTCTCCAAGGTCTGTCTCCATAACAGACACACTGCATCCCTTCTGATATTAAAGCATTTGCACAAAGTTTTGGCTCCAGAGATCATATAACTAAACAAGAATCTTAGATTTTCACCATCAGAAGTCTGGTGAGACACAGAGCATTAACTCCAGACTACATAATCTAATCAAATGCCTGAGACCAGAGGACAAACTGAAACAACCTATAATTACATTCTGTAGACTATAATGATTATTGTTTAATATATCTTCTATAAATGTAGCATTTGCTACAAGATCTGTACTGAACCAAACATTTTTTAAATTTAAAATAATTGATTTGGTCTCGTTTAGGAAAAGAATGAATCACAGATATTCTGATCTTCTTGAGAAGGACCCACAAGGAACATCAAGTCCAACTCTTCAGAGTGTGGCCCACACAAGAGACTGAACCCACAACCTTGGTGTTAACACTGTACTCTGGCCAACTGAGCCAATCTCAGTGGCTTTCATCATCTAATACTTTAACTTGATGGTCTTATAAATTACTAGCAAGCAGCTCAATTAACCCAAATAAACCAATAATGTAAAACCAGGCATCCAGGATCCAACAACAATATAATTAAAGGGGTGAAGAACCCCCTACACTTTCACTGATGTTAAGAGCCAAAACACTGCTATAGTCGTAAGGCACAGAATTTCAACTGTCATTACCATCAGCTCTCAGAGCCCACTCTCATTTACCCATAACCAGTAGAGCCATCCATTTTAACTCACAGCAGTATGTAGTCTCTATAGAAGTTGCAACAATAACCTACACTTATATACTATTTAAAAACCAAAGAGTATTTTACAAGTTAATTCAAATTACATCCTTGTGCTCACTGTTGAAAACAATCTCTAGCTGGGACCAAAACTATTTGTCCCAAGGAAAAGACAATTCAACCTGAAAATAGTTATAAAAGCAGTCCGAATTTTAAATTATTCCTTTACTTTTTGTTCATAAACATTTTTCACTGAGTAAGAGAACACAAATACACATGAGACTCAACCTCAAGAAGTCTGTTTATACTGCCAGAAGCAATGCTAGAACTTTTGCCTTGAATTTGAGCTATTGTTACCTTCCTCTCTACTCCTAATAAACTTTTTGAAAATAAAACTCAAATTCTCAGCTATAGGAAAAACACCCTGAAATCAGCCTGGGCACTAAGCTCTATCACCTGTTACCTCAGATCAGCTAAAATAGGCAGCAGCTGCTTTAAGCAACCTCTCCCAAACCATTTTCTCCCCCCCTCTGCCACAGTAAATGATAATAGCTTTATCCATACAGATTTCATACACTTGCCAAAGTTATCAGAAGATCAATAAAATGAGAAAAAAAAGCCTATCTTTTGGAATTATTATACTGAAATTAAACAATAGTTCTGACACACCCAGCACCTGTGACATTTTAAAGCAGGGAGATACCATGCAGTGTCTCAGCCTTACCACTACCTTTGCCCATCCCCAGCAGCCCTCCAGGGCCAGCACATGGGGAGCACCAACAGAAAGTCCTTGGGCATGAGCTTAACTCTTAAGTCAGAGTTACAGCATGAGACAAAAACCAGCTCTCTGAAAGACCAACTGTAAGCAGCTGTACAGACACTCTACACTAGTTTTTGTTCTGCTTTTTTTTTAAAAAAAGCACCATATAGTTAAAAAGCTTACCCAGGCTTTTCCCTTACAAGCACAAGCTAACCTTACCTTTAGGAGGCTCAAGACACAAATAAGAGAATGCTGCTGCATTTCAGCATTTATACCCTCAAGACTAATTCAAGCCAGCCGCAGGGACTTCAGGCCCATGAACAGGTGGAGCAGATTGGGTGTGCTGATGGAGCTCATCTTCCTACCTCGTCTCACCTGAAGGGAATACACCTAATCACACCTAATCAAGCTGGAGCTTACTTTCAAAAGTTGTCTAGCTATGTGCTCCAGTCAAAAAAAAAAAACAAAAAACCCTATCCTCCAAAGGACACCATGAAATCAGTATTTAGCACGGCAATAATGAAACAACCCTTCTTTTTAAACCTTTCAGCATTCAATTTTTACCTACTAAACCCCTTCTGCTCAGTAAAAAGGCCTTAAAACACACAGAAAGGTTTAGGATCTGGAGCTACCACTACCTACCAGTCAACATAGCTCAGGTACCTCTCAGCAAATTTCACAGTATTAAAGTTTGGATTTATTAGCACTGTCAAACCAGCACCTCAAGATAGAAAGCCCAGTATAGAAGACTAAATAAAAAAAATTCTGCTGCCACAGAACACTTCACTTGCTCTGATGGATTAAATTTGTGTTTAAAAAAGTTGTAAGTGGTGGAACTCAACTTCAACAGGCATTAGATCAAGTGAGGTATGATTTACATCACCTTCATACCAAATCCTGAAGTAGATGCAAACTGCAAAATGCAGCTTGGACAGCTTCACAGAAATAATCATGCAATCAGCTATGCACTGAAACAAACTGGTGCTCCCCTACATTTAAGAGAACTGAGGAGCAGCACAGGTAAATGCTGGATGACAGTCTGGAGCTCTGTTCATCACCCACTCACACTCCTTAAATCAACTCACTTTGCGATGCCATCCTCCTCTCAAGGAGACTCAGCAACACCCTGGCTGATCATTAATGAGGGACTTCAACAATTAGTAACTCAGCAGGGTTTACTTTCTTACTGCACCTGATTCAAGTCTGGAGTCTCTTCTGCAGTACCCTTCAGCTGCTGCAGGCAGAAGTCTTCAAAACTGATTATTCTATTTCTTTGTGTATAAAAAGCAAACAGACAATCCTATGACATTCTGTGTCTGCTTTTTTTGTTTAAAAAAATAAAAAGAAAAGTTTAAAGAACACAAAACCCAAAGAATCACATGGACAGCCAATAAAGACAAAAGCTTCTATACAGGTTTATTAAAACAGAAATTGTAACATTTTCAAAATGGAAGAATGAAAAGTTATTTTTAACCCAATTTTTATTACAGTTATTTCCAAGAGCAATCAGCTCAAATTGTATATATTTTTATTACTGGGTATGTATCAACCTCTTAGCTAAAAGAAAATTAAGATTAAGACTATTAGTTTTTAATGCAGGTGACAGTATTGCTTTATAAAGCTTTAAAACAGTGCATAACTTTTATAAATACTTGACTACCTTCCCCTATATACATAAAGAGAAGCCAGGGGATTAAGTAAACCCAACTCATGTCCAGAATATGATGTGTGAGGTCAACTAAATTAAAATAATAAAAAAATACACAGATTTTAGCTGTTATGTTCATGAACAAACATCTAAATAAAGAAAAAAATTTTCAAGAACAACAATACCTCTTCCTGAAATGAACTGAAACTGACTGAAATCAATTCAGATTAAGACTTTATTGAGATGTGAAATACAAATTTTTATGTCTAAGAAGCTATTTTGTGCAAGTGATGCAAGTTCCACATATTAACCTAAATAACTGCTGTATAAGTTTTCTTCTAAAATTATGCATAACTTAATAAAAACATAGTGCCACAAATTAGAAATAAGAAAAAGCAAATGCTTTTTTGCTTTCACTCCCAGAATCACACAGAATCATTCAGTTGGCAACACAAAGATATCACACTCTTCCTATCGTACATATCATGCAAGTTAACATTAAAACTTTATCACTTACATCATAAAGGCAAAGTCAAAGCTCCACATGTTGGACAGCATTTTCCACTTTTATAAATTAAAATTTTATTGTATTCTAGGGACACATTCCAGCAAAACAAGCAAAATTATTTTTGCAAATATCAAAACTGTGAATTTTTTAGTGTTGTTTTCTTTCAGGAACAAGAGATCTGTAATAAGAATTTAGCTCTTCTGAACCACAAAAAGACACCAGAAGCTACACATCTATAGCAGTGTCAAAGGAGGAAAACCAGCATTTAGTCAGGTAAAATTCTGTATGGCCTTAATCCAAAAGCCAGACCCATTTTTCTTTTCCCCATAAAGGGTGAAAGAAAAGAAGTAAGCTTATAGCTGAGAGTCTTAAGTGAGATGAAAATAATGCAAACATAAAGCCAGTAGTCCCCTGTTTCTAATCCTGAAGGAATAAGAAGCCTTTAGGTGTAAGTGTACTGTATATATATATATAGTATAAGAAAACTAACACCAAATGCTGGAGAAACTTGCCATATAACAAAACCAATCTATCAAAAGTGCATAATCAAAGCATTAAAAAAAATCCCTCGTGGGGAAAAAGGCTTGCACCACATATAGACAGACTCTGCAATATTTTCTCCTACCTAAGCTGTTCTTGTGACTAAAAGGAATAAGGAGATTTTTTTCCTCCAGTCTTCAAAACCCAAGTGGTATCTGTCAGCTTCTTTCTGAAACAATACTTTTAATATGATAACCTAGAAAATGTAAGAACATCAAAAACCTCCTGCCTGTTGATCTGCAAACTCACTTTCAAAAAAAGTCATGTCAAATCACTTCTAGCCAAAGGACTCACCATATCTGAAGTACCAGAAGTGCTCTACACCAGCTATGACCACTATAGGTCACAGAGGCCAGTACTCCATTCCAAATAATTTTTGTCCTGCAGAATATCTGTGCATAATCACAACTAAAATGAGTTGAACAGAGTTCATATTAGAAAACTTAGGAGATGTTTAAACAAAGAATCATTCTAATACATTTCTCTTTATTTTTGCAATATTAAAGTCACCATTTTCAAACAGAGTTTTTTTAGACATATCTTTATCAATGTTTTCCTTGTACTTAAAATAGAAAATTAATCCAACACCAGTGATGTTTACGTTAATCTCTCTACTTCTACTAATAATAGTAAGAGCATATTAAAAGTGAGTCACCTTTTTAGTTAAAAAAAAAAAAAGGCTAAGCCTTTAGATGAAAATGTAAAAGATACTGTGAAAAAAATGAATGAAATATAACCAAGTATGCCAAAATATTTACTCATCATTTGCTTGGACAAAGGGGAAGCAAAACTGTATTATAAATTTATTATATAAAGAGCAGTAAAAAAGCAACACGGTAGACCTGTATTTAACAGTTACAGTGACAAGCTGTTCAGTTGTTGTGCGATGTTACAGATGTAATTGTTGACGAGGTTACAGTTCTCCTCCCCATTTTTGTGTCCTGGTGATGATGAATTTGGGGTGTTTTCTTCCCTCTATGTTACCAGTTCTGATACTTAACTTAGGTAGTAAAGCTCAGGACATGCAAAAAGGTTTCAAGACTCTGAGCTGCAGCTGCACATGTGTCTGTTCTGCAGGTGATCCACGGGGCAAGGGACCTCTGCCAGTTCCACTAAATGTGCACTTACTGCAGTTCTAAAAAAAGAGCGAATATTTACCATTGCACATCAGCTTGCAGGAGAGAGGTCCTTATAGGATATTATCAGCCCTTCAAGCACTCAAGTTTTGATTTCCAAGGGGAGCCTGGCAGAAGTTAAAATTCTTGACAGGAATGAAAACATACTGTGTTTGACTTTAAAATATTATGTTTCTAATGTTGAAATCTCAGACATAACGGTCACAAACCAAGTAAATACAACTTGCTACAGTACTTGTTACAGTAAAAGAAAAAAAGCTTTTAAAAGCTTAAAATGTTAACATTAGAATATTTTTTTAAAAAAATCTGATTCATCTAGGACACTGTGAACATCTAGGCCTGAGTCCAAAGCCATTGAAGTTATTAGGACTGCTTTCCTCTATTTCAACAGACCTTGGATAACTCTCTCATTTCTGTAACTCTCAAACAGACAAATACATGCAATATATCATCTCAAAGCAAAGGAACTCAACACATTTCAGTGGCAGCACATTCATTAAGCAGAACCATGTATACTATATATGGAAATGAAGTGTTCCTCTCAAAGATGCAAACCCAATGTATTCTCAGGCTATAAATACCATCAGGATTCAAAATGGGCCCTTCCTGACCAATATGTCTCTGACAGGAGTGGAAGATAGGTATCATTCCTTCTCATTTACTCAGATTCTGCTGCTTTTCCACCTTTCACTGTCACCCAAGGTGACCTGTGTGTCCCGGACAAAGTGCCCACACTGACAAACCATGAAGTCTCATTTGGAACTGGTGCACTTAGCCCTGTGTAATTTCATGTAAATGCCAGTGTTGTCTTGTGATCTAATCAAGTTTTGCACTCACTTCCCAGTCAGGCATTGTATTCCTGCAAGGAGCTGGACTCAATGATCCTTACAGCTCCCTCCCAACTCAAGCTGTTCTATGATTCTAAACCTTCAGCCATGTAGCAGTATATAAACTCATTACAGAAACACAGCTTTTAAAGTGTAGCTCCTTTCCTTTTGCCACTAAAATCCTATGTGGGGGAGAAAAATATTTTTTAACCATTAGCACCCACACATAATGTTTCAGCAGTCTTTCCCTTAGAAAACCTCCACAAGCTGTATTCACTGTGTCCTCCTTCAGTAATTTTCATACATGTAAAATACAGTTTTATGCAATGTGACTAGGTATGTTTAGTAGAACCAAAGGGATACCCTGTCACCCAATTTCATCTAGTGTTATTTTCATGTTTACACCTCCCCAGTGACTGCTGCCCTCCCAACTTCACACCACAGGATGGCTTGCTGCTGCTGAACTACAGCCTGACCTTGCTGAGGAATTATCACCAGCTGGCCCTGAAATTCATATAAACTTTTGTCACTCTGAGTTGGATTCCACAGAATAGCAGAGCCATTCTCAGAAGGAACACTTGACTGCTGCTCTGTGTTGCACCTGACTAGAGATTACAGCTTCTTTTCAGGATTTGTCCCAGAAGGACACTCAATGACTAAGATTCACAATCCACTTTCTTGCAGTAATACAGGACATATAAATACCATCATTGCTGGTTTTAATTATAATCATTAGATCCCGTCCCTGCAGAGATTATACTTAGGGCTAGTGCTCTCTAAATGTTCAGTGTTTCTGTCTCTAGGGGTGTAAACTGCCCTCATTCCACATTCAGAAATTCCAATGCATCAAAACTGAGTACATGGATCAGTGTTACTTAAAAGCTTTTCGTTTGCTATTACAGGCATTTCTTCTACTAAGCTAAACTGGAAAAAAGGGTGAAATCTAATGGTTTTCAACCAGCACTTAGAGACTTGCAAACGTGAGATGTTCAAGTTTTTTTCGAATGCAGATGTTCACCTTAAGTGTACGTGTTGCAAAGCCTTGAAAATAAGTATGATACTGTACCAAAATAACATTTTGGTTGAGAATGTTTGGTTTACAGGATAAATCCTTGTCTATGCATTCTCTTTCTTGCATGCATAACCTATTTTAGCATGTGTTTATAAAATGCGAAATCCTTTATAAGCTCCAGAGAGCCAGAAGTATATTCCTTTTCAGACCATGGAAAACAGTGGCATACACCTCTCCTCACCAGCACCTTTCTCTGCTTGTAGAAACACCCTTTTCTTTCAGACCTTGACCTCTCCACCATGGCCATCTCTCAACTGGCAACCTGTCTGATGAGGATCTCACGGAGTAATTGCATGCAGACCACCTGACAGCCATGAGACAGGAGTGACTGAGCCAGGCTGTGCATGTGACTGAGCAGCAAAACGCATTACAGTTCCCGCTAATCCCTTGAGCCTCCCAGTTGTTCATCATACACTGCTGCCCAGTGCATCTTCAAGAGGGCCAAGGTGACAATTCCATGTTCAGATTTAAATGAAGGGATCTCCTGCATCCTGTGTCCACACGCGTCTTCCAGTGTCCACTCGAACTTTTCTCAATAGATTGTGCCTCAAATTTGTTTCTTTATTTGGAGAGGATGTTTATGCAGGTATTGCTCAGAAACCAATAAACCTCACCCACACAAGAGCCAGCTTGGAATGAATACTGCTTGTATTCATTCCAGCTTGACAACTTAAATTTTTCCACTTATGAATTTTCTCAGGCTTTAGAATTCTGGGTTGAAATTCTAAACTTTTCAAAGACGACTTCTGCAAATATTGTATTTCCAGCAAAACCAGATTTTCTTCTGTTCAAAACAAATGGGATGTTATTTGATTTCTACTGACCAAATCTAGCACTGTTTAACTCACTACATTTCAAAATATGTTGCCCAAGGTCAAAGAAGACTATTAGGGCTTGTAACAACTATTAGGCTAACAACCTCTATCTATAATCATAATTCCATTTTACACGTGTACAACTCCTGGGTTGTGGGGAGGAAAAGCTCTTCCAAAACATTGAAAGCATCACAGTAAGGATGCATTCTATCAGCTGACATAAGGCCCATAAGAGGTGGCCTCCACTGAGGCACCAGGGAGCAGCAATAAAGGCTCTGGTATCATAGTCTTTGAAAGGAAACAAATTCCATTTAATCCTGCACTGACCAGCTCCAGAAGCTGACTGTGCCCCAAACCTGTGCTCTAACCTGTGCTCTCTCATTCCACTGCTCCTTCTTCATGGTTTTAGGGTTTGTTCAAAGCCTAAATATGATACCAGATAATGTCAGCAGAAAATGCCCTCTAAGAGCATAGAAAATGCAGAGGCAGATCCATATAATCAAAGGAACTATAGATTGTATAATATGCATTTAGCCCTTAGTGTACATCACTATGCATATTTATTTTATTTTTCTGTTGTTATCACAAACAAGAACAACTAATGGCAGAGCAGTTGCCAGAGCAAAACCCAATGCAGTTTAATCTCACATTCTACTTTTCATACACAAAGAGAAATGAGCTGGTCAAGGGAAAAAGAATAAGCAACAACCAGACAAGTTCTTTAGCAGTATCTAAGCACCACAAAAAATGTAGATGTAAAAACTGAGAAGAAAACCAGCATTTTTCAAGGCTGGTTACAACTAGACTGTAGCTAATTCTGAAAAATTGCATGTAAAATTATATGCCATATTAATAAAGGAATACAAGGGCTCTGATGGTAATGACTGTCACACTACATGAAACACTGACAACAAAGGTAAAGATTTACATTTTTTGGGCAGTTTGTTGTTTTTTTTTTTTTTTTTTAATGCCAACTCACAAAGCAAGTATGGAACATGAAATCCTAAAACCTCAACAATCATTTTTTGTACATGATTAAGAGTGATGTTCTATTCATACACAATCACATAAATTAGATACAGAATTTTAAGGGACAGTGTTGATGATTCTGTTAGTAGTTTTCAAATTCTGGACTTAACAGCATCTTTCTTATCTCCAAGGGAAAAAAAAAAATTAATGAAATTTCATACCACAAAGTGTTAAACTGTTTATATCATGGTTTTAAATTCTAGCTTTAAATTGAATGAATTGAAGAGGGGGACACTCCAAGCAAACCACACTCTGAATCCTTCTATGTAGCAATTAAAAAGTTTTACATTCCAAGGTGAAGTTAACAATCATCGACAAATCCATGGAATACAATGTCATGCTTAGAATATAGCAGGGATAAAAAAAATAAAATCTTTGCAGATCTTTGCAATAACAGATACGGACATGAGTGTTAGCACAGTAACTTTGAATTATTCACATATACCTGTGAATTATTCAATAAGAGGACACAGAAAGTAGACATGAGGAAGATTTCTTTTAGCTCTCTCACTGGGAGCGCTCTTTCTATAGATAGTGAGACGATGCTGGATAGCCCAACTCCCCTGCAACCTGTGGAGCAGCAGAAGAGGCAGCACAGGAAAGGAAAGTTCCTAACATGCAGAAAATTTCTTCAGTCCTGCAGTAGGAGGAGCTACTTCTTCTAAAATTGCTTTCGTAGCAGGCCCAATACAGTCAACACAGCACGCGTATGCATTCACATTCTCACCAGCAGTCTCGGCAACTTTTCCCAATTCATGAAGCAGCAAAGTCTGTGCTTGATAACAGCAAAGTTTCAGACAATTCCAGCCGTTACTTCAGTTAGCCTTTATACCCTAAATACTAGAAAAGTGTTTTGCAATAACTAGTTATAACTAACATCCTTGCATACAGAGAATTCCCTCCAATTCCCCATTTTATTGTATAAGGAATGCTGGATCAGCCCTTGCAAGTTCTTCTTTGCCAGAGTCTTGAAAATCGTTACAAGTGAAACAAATAGAATCTAAAAGGAGACATATATCTCCCCCTACCTGCAGAGCCCTTTATCCTCCTGCCCCAGGGAATGACATTCATGGAACTATGTCAGTCTCAAAGATGAAACAAACTGAAATCTTACAACCTGCCATAGCCATAGTACATCAAACTATTCCGACTAGAAGTGTTTGAACTCCTCAACGAAGCCTGTTACTAAACTGCCACATTTAGCCCAAGAGGTTTTAATGACAATTTGCACATATCTTTCTATACTGGTTAAGAAATGACTAATCTGCTTTAACTGACTGTCCCAATAACGGACTATCTGACCAACAGTACCCACCACAAAACCATGCATAAGAAGTCTGGGTACAAGTCTCTAACTTTTTACTCTCTCAAGGGTAGAACCACGAGGTAGTAACAAGCAAGCTTTTTTGTCAATATCCCTGACAGCCTTTGTAGATTTGTCTCATTCTGTGGAGGCAGAAATGCTAAATACACAACAAAACCAAAGTTTAAGTCTTCACTATTCACCCTTCCTTGAAAATTGCCTTTTACTGCTATAGGAAATAGTATCTTATTATCACAAATTTATTAGAGCTGTGTCATCATACCTAGCTAACACCCCTCTAAGAAAGTTCAGGTTTGGTTTTGAATGAAAAAAAAAACTTTCTATAGAAAAGCATTGCTGTCTGATAGGATTCCTGATGCATAAGGCTGATTTAACAGCTTTTATTCCTTATCTTTAGCAATCACTCCTTTCACAGACAGGCCAAGTTCACTGCACTAGTTTAACTTCCAACTGGAATGTGGAAGTTCATTTAGGCAACCCGAACTACACAACAAATGAGTACCACAACTTTTCATGCTCTAACTTTGTTCTTGGTTTCCCCTAAATGCTGGGCCCTTCATACAGCTGCTGTATGTGCTGTGAGTTTACGGGGGAGGGGACAGGAGAAAGGGGAAGACAGCTCACTGTACGTCAAAGCAAACCAGGAACCTAGCAACCATATATTAAAAGGTGTGTGTGTTTTTGTGGGTGTCTGTGTGCCAGGAATAACTGAAGCAGATATTATTCCATCTGTAATTCAAAAAATGTGAAAAGGGAAGGGGAGAAACTCCAGTTGCTGGTCTATTTTGGGGTCTGTCAAAATCCTCTTTCACAATACAGAGTCGTAACACTTTCTATCTCATTTTTCGTAATCAGAAATGAAAGTCTGGACTTGAGCAAGTTCTTAGCTTTGGTTTGAAAATAGACCCTTCAAAGCAGAAACTGAACTTACTTCACATACTATGCTTTCTTCCAGCTGGTAATACGAAAAATTAAAAGGGGCAGAGAGGCTGCCTCAAAGACTTCACACTTAGGTTAAGAGAATACTTAAAAAATGTATAGAATACTTCTAGATAGCTACATTTAATTTAACAAACAGAAATGTCACAGATTCTCAGGGAGTGGAACTAGCTTTATCAAGATTCACTTGAGTGAGACATTAACCCTTTCAATTTTGCCAAAGTTTCTCATTCCACAAGGCAACGGAGAGCGTAGATCAGCATATACAAGCTCCCACCCCATCAGATGCGGTCCCAAGGGTGCACATAAACTTCTGATCTGCACCGTCCCACCACACCAGCGTGTGCCTCTCTGACAGGGTGAGAGCGTCGCACACCAGGTGTAACTTTCCTGCCACCGGAGGAAAACGAAAGACTCCCTGCGTGGGGTGACACAGAGCAGGGGGAACGGGGAGGCGCCTCGGGACTGCACCCACCAGCTCACCCCTGCAGCTACACTGCCCACGTTGCAGCTCCCAACAGCCCGTGGCAACCCTAAGCCAAGAGCAGCCAGCACACTGCCATCGGCAGCCCTGCGGCGTCCGCTCCACCGCCACCTCGCCCAGGTGTCCTGGTCTGCAAGGCTGGGCTCCCGCTCCTCCTCACCACCACCACCGCACCAAGCCATCACCGGCAGCAGGAGGGGAAGGGAAGGGAAGGGGGAGTTACCTTGTTTTTGACCCCGCAGTGGCAGCAGACAGTCCACAGGTACTTGAGGGTCCTCCACAGCAGGATGATAAACAGTCCCCCAAAGAAAGTAACCATGGATGAGGCGAGGAAAGCCCACCACATGCGCTGTCCGCGGCTATCGCAGGGCACCTCCATGGTCACCGGGATGATGAGCGCATCCATCTTGGGCACATTGACGGGGGAGGAGGACGAGTCTGTGTTGAGATTGTTGGCGTTGATATTGTTACTCATTCTAATGCCGCTGCCGCTGCCGCCCGGGTAGGAGCCGCCGCCGCTGCCATTTGCCATAGCTAACAGCGAGCCGGGCGCGCAGGGGCTTCCGAGAGCTCCTCCCGCCGCCAGCGCCCCCCAAAAAGCCCATCACCAGCCATATTGCTGCTGCCGCTGCTCAGCGGGGAAGGATAAGGAGAGTAATAAAAATAAAAAGCCCCTGGTCAAAACAAACAAAAAACCAAACCAACCGGAAAAAAAAAAAAAAAAAAAAAAAAAAGAGCAGGAAAGCGACCGCACAATTCCCGGGTCCCTCTCGGGAGCCGTCAGGCCGGTGAATTCCGAGCGTCCTCTTTGTACGGCGAAAATAATATTTAAAAATATTAAAAATAATAATAAAAATATAGTCTCCTCCTCAGATTCCCACCCCTTCCTTCTCCCGCATACACAGCCCCTACCCCGCCCACCCCCAAAAAAATCATCCACCACCACCACAAACTGATGCCTCTGAGCGTCTCTCCAAGATACCCAGCGCTGCGACCCCGCTGGCCTCAGCGGGGATCCCTCACTCAGCCTCCGCCGCGGATCCTCCCGGAGGTGGTCTGTTATTATTGTTATTAGTCTTTAACTTGTTATTAGCGATACTCAGTCATCCACCCCCCCGCGCACCCTCCTCCTCCTCCTCCTCTTCCAAGTCCAGCCCCTTCCTCTCTTCTTCCCCCCTCGGTGCCGGCAGCAGCCTCCTGTGGCTCCTAATTCATCCTCCGCTGGCCCATCTGTGCGTGCGCTGCCACTGCCGCCGCCTCCTCGCCCATCCTTCAGGAGCTCCCTCCAGGGCCCGGCTGTCGCTCAGGCTGTTGCTCCCACACGCGCAGCGGCGCCGCCGGCTCCCGCCCCTCCCTCTGTGCCGCCGGGGGACGCGACGGCCCCGCGCCCGCAACCGCGGCCGCTCCGGGGGCGCATCAAAGGCCCCGCGGGGCGCGG